>QJSC01003367.1:4410681-4435454 GCA_003697955.1 Calidris pygmaea
CCCCCCCCCCCCCCCCCCCCCCCCCCCCCCCCCCCCTCCAACCACCACCGCCGCCCGGGCTGCGCGCAGGCAGGGCGGCCGCGGGGCTCCCCGGCATCCCCCGCCGAACCGAACCGTGCCCAGCTGGACCGCGGTGAGCCGGGCCGGGGTGTGTGGGTGGGTGTGTGTGTGTTACACGGCGGTGGGTGCCCGGCCGTGGAGGGGGCCCACGGGGTCTCTCCGTGGCGGGACGGTGCTGCGGGGCCTGGGGGCTGCGGGGGGGTCGGAGGGGGCCCGGCGGCGGGGCTGAGAACGGGTTGATTTATTTCCCCTCCGGTAACTTTACTGCGGCGCCCGCAACGTGTTGGTGCCCTCAGACGTGAGGGCTTCTCGGTAGCTTCTCCCGGCTGAGGCGCATCCCTAAAACGGGTGCGTCAGGCACCCCCTGCCCCTGTGACATGCGGGCAGCGAGGGACTGGGACCCACCGGTACCTCGGTTTTGTGTTAAGGTAGATTTGGATTCGTGGTTTCAGATTCCTGCTGCTTTAGGGCCTGGATGTGAATTCGGAATGTTTTTTTTTTTTTNTTTTTTTTTTTTCTTTTTTGTTTATTTTTTTTTTTCACGAAGAGGAGTGTTTGTAAACTAATCGAAGGTATTTGCAGGGAGATTTTTATAAGGCTGTTGTTTTCATGTGCGTGTTAAAAGTTGACCTACTAAGAGGCACAGGGGAAGTCAGGTATAGCCCTAGCTGGGATATGAAGCGGCATGTAGAGGCGGAGTGGCTGATCATAGATCCTGATCCTCTAAATCCTTCCAAGTAAGTATCTTTTTTTTGATGACATAGTTTGACAAGCGGGGCTTTTGGTGGCAGCGTTGACTTCAACGGGCCTGTCTCTGCCTTCCTCGCTCCCAGCCCCTCACCTCCTTGCTGCCCCCCTCAGCACAACGGTTCTTGGAACCCTGGCCCGTAACTGGGTTGGGGAAATGAGCCAGGTTAAAATTAACTACCTTTTTTTTTTTTTTTTTTTCAAATGTGGTTATATTTAACTTAGCGCATTTTTCTGGGTGACAGGTGTGCCAGAAGGCAAGAGGATTGTTTTAAGCAAATACTCTAGTGGGAGAAGGACTTGAGAAAAATACACCTCAACTGTGGTAGTCCTGGCAGTGTTCAACGCGAGCAGTTGCTGTTGTTTCACGCTGTTCAATCTCACAGGAATAAAATTGATTTTTGTCTATGAATATCTGCGGGTAGACAGTATTTGTCTATTATAATAGAGGAATTCTACTTGACAGGACAAATAACTCTACAGTTATTTTTTTAATAAAACGTTGATTTTTGTATATATCCACTTAAGATAACTTTCTCGAAAGTGTTACACATGCTGCTTTCAGACTGCCAAACATTACGTGTTTGGGTTAGAGATTTTTGGTTGAATGTGGGTGCTAGCATTTTTAAGGTCTGACAATTTTGCTGGCAAGGCAAGAGTTACCTCTTCGTAACAAACAGTCCAAACAGAAAAAAAAAAAAAAAACAACTCCTGAGTTGATATTTAATAGTTTAAGGTGTTGTTCAGCCATGCCTTTTGTTTTTTATTTCTTCTGCTTTGTGTTCCTACATAGAAAAGTTTAACACGTATAGGTAAGGTAAAAGGATGTGAGGAAAGCAGAGAATGTTTTCTCTATTAATGCTCTAAGGACCCAATACACTCTCAGTTGTAGCTAATTTAACACTTTTTGTACTTGGCAATTTAAAAACTGAGTGGTAATTACTTCAAATTTATTTTGTAGTGTTGGTTAATTATCTCGTTAGTATGGAATTTCACCGAAAACATGGCAAGACCAATCCATCCATGAATATTCAAGGATATTGCTGCTTTTGAGAGCTTTGGGCTTTTGCTATTTTTTTTGGCCCTATTCTAAATTTGTGCAAAAAGTTGAAGATCTAAACTAGTAGTAGAGATACTGGCCCCCATGCTCCTCACATGTTCTTTATATGAAATGTTTTTATCAACTTGAAAAGTTGTGATTTTTTTAAAAAATAAAAATAGTAGACTTTTGTTGAAAATAGTTGTGAATCAAAAATGCAATTTTCTTCTATCGGTAATTTCATCATTTGAAAACAGCTCCTTTTTCAGCTAGGCACCCCTTCAGGAGAGATGTATAATTTGCTGTCTGAAGCCTCACAGCTTCAGCCTAATTTTGTAGATTGAAGAATATAGATAGTTCTCCTCTTAGAATAGAAAATTAGTACTCTAATACAGTTTTTAATACAAAACACTGAATATAATTAGGAAGTAGTGGAATTACAGCTAAGGTGCCTTCCTTCTCATCACATTGTAATGAGTTTGTTTTTCTTGAGGAGAAGACTTTGGTAGATATTTGAAGGAAAGAAAAGTGCATTTTAGGGGTTCTAGCCTTTTTAAAGTACTCATTTCCATATGAACGCTAGAAATTATAAAGGCCAGATGTTAAAGCAGATCTAGCAATGTTTCTGAGGATAGATGGTATTAGTAGATAGTTGCGTAGCAAAGACATTAGTAGTTGTTCCTGCCATTCTTGCGTTCTATTTATTTATTTTGCAATGTATTTTTAACCTTTCTATGTTAATTGAGCTGGTTCACCCGGTAGAAAGCTCTGCTGGCACCACTGAAGGGGTGGCACGAGAACGGGAGAGAGTCGCCAGGCTGCTGGGGAAGCAGTAGCTGGTTTAAGGTAGCTTAGTCTCTGCAAGGGAAAAAAACCCTCTGTCTGTAGTCTCACAGATGCGTGGCCAAACCATTCCACTGCCTCTCTCACCTTCTACTAATTCTGAATTATTAGTAGTGGTGTTGGTTTCATTGTTTTGAATTTAGTGGTCTTTCAGAATAGAAGGAGGTGTAGGGAGCACACCTTCAGCTTAGCAGGGTCTGAAAGGAAAGATTCCTGTGTCTCCGTGTAACTCTGGCACAAGCAAACTCGGCCATCTGCATTGGGAAGGCACCTCATTCACTGCTGTGGGTGGCCCACCTGGGGAAAACAGCTTACTATTGCAGCTGGTTATTTTGTTAACTCAGTTAATGGTGGTGGCCTGTAATAATTTGAAACTGTCGGACATTCCCCTGTTGGTTTGTTGCGGGAGTGAAAGATGCGAAATGCAAAATCACAGAAGAGGAAGGAGACTCATAGTTAATGCAACTGTGTGCTGCCCTCAAGGATTGAATTCTCAACCCCTACTGCTGCCACAGAATTCCTTTGTAATGCAAAAGCCACTTTAATTTTGGCATACCTCATGCCTGAGTGTTTAATTTTATAGCCTTAATATTCTCTTACCATACTTTTTGTGTATAATATAAATTCTTAATTATAGCTGCTTTCAGAATATGTAATAATATATGGAAAAAGTTGCGGTGCTCTGCGGTTGTCATATATTTAATATTATGTGGAAGCAACAAGGTTTCTCAGAATCTTTCAGTAGCTCAGTGTTGTGCGCTTTGGACTCTTTCCAACTGTTACATTTTGTCATTAAAATCACTGAATTACTTTTCTTATTCTGCACTGATGTTCTGAGGGGCATTGCTGAGTATATTATAAAATCATCATTAGTAGTATTAATATTTTATTAAATATAGATCCTTAAAAATTAGATATACCCATGAGATTCAAGACTGATAAAAACTTCTATTTAGAGAGTGAATCTTGTGTAGCTTAGTGGAGACTATGGACATTAATTATAAAAGTGTAGCCAAATTAGGCTACTTAAATGCTTTGTTCTTATAACTATGTGTTTAATGATCTCAGAGTACGTGAGAGAGCTTCAGTGTTGAAGCTAATTCTACTTTGCCCATCATGACAGACTGGTACCACGAGATAAATGGCATTAAAATATTATGCTTATGTTAAAATAGAAGAAGGCAGTTCCTGGAGTAAGACAGATCCATTTAAAGTGGATTTTAAAAATAAATATATTTGGCTTTGCTCTTCTATAGAGGTCCTTTTAGAGTTCCATTAAAAAAGATATTTGCAGGTATCTCTGAGAAGGCTTTTGATGTATGTTATTTTGGTATATGACCAGATCCATAAAATAATATGGAAGATCAAAACTGTGATTTAGATGGATTTTGGGTGTCTAGCACCAGATAAAATTGTAGCCATGTGTTGGCTGAAATTTACAGGTCTCTAGGTTTTCACTAGTAAAGTTTTCCAAACACCTTGAAATCTTGTTCTCACCCAGATCTTCCATAATCTTGTCACAACTGAGCATCTTGGCATCTAAATCTGTTTACTATTCATGAATTAGGCAATCTGTAAATTAGGCATTCACTTCTCCAAAGGCATGTTCAAACCACACCTCGGGCACACCTATGGGATTGGACTCAGACCAAAACCCTGTGGTGACTCTCCCTTTTGTTCGGAAACACAAAGAGGGGGAGGAGGAAGAGGTTTTGTTGATGTCTCCTTAAAAAGCAAACAAACAAGCAGCCAGCAAAACCCCAAAGCCCTAAAAAACCACTTTTGCGTGTGTATAAGATGATTAAAGTCTAATTGGGCCAAAAAGAGATACTAGGCCGCTTATTTTCTTGGAGAAAAAGCAGGGGAGTATCTGTGTTCTGGTCTGTGTTCCAATTTTTTTTTATTTGCTTCCATTTAAAATTTTAAATACCATTAGGAACTGGAAACCAGGACTCGTCGCTGTCATTTGGGTGCCCTTCTCCCTAGAAAGGCGTGCACCGGTTCTGAACCAGCAGACTGCTGGTTCTGCTGTGTCCAGCAAAGCTTTTTATGTTTAATTTTTCTTCCGTGTTCTGAAGATTGCCACTGCAATGAGAAGTTCTGAGTTGATCCATCTTCCCAGTGCAGCCTGGAGCCTGCTGAGAGGTTAGGGTTTGAACCCCTTCTGACAGGATGGAGATTGGCTTTCTGGCTTCTCTGTTGCAGGTTACTGTGCTGTAACCCCCTGCTGCTGGGCAAAATAAGAGCACATCTTTTTTCCTCCTGCTGGTGTGTTAAAAGAATATATTTCTTCTGTTTTGATGGGAGAAGCTTAGCTATGTACGTCAAGGACAGGGACGCCTTCAGAAACAAGGGAAGGTGAAGGCATGGTGCTGTGTTCACTGGTTATCTTTATGGTTTGCATCTCTACTAACTTTTTTCAGAAGTTTTGCTGAGTGATGCAACTGTCTTTGGCTTTGGTACTTTGGAATTTTGGATCCTGTTATATGAAATCCCCTTCTTGTGCCTCGCTAATGATCTTTTAGTGAAGACTATAGTTTGGGGTAGTATTGCCTATTACAGCCAGAGCAGGCATCAGAGCTTAATTACTAGCTCATGACATGGTTGTGGTGTTGCTGTGGGACACTTAGAAGATCAGGAGCACCTGGGAATGGGCTGATCATTCCCAGGTGCATGATATCTGAATTTGAAGTACTTCACAGTAGGGTATAGTATTGCTAACAACATCATCTACAAGAGTTTTTAGCTTGTAGCTTCACAAGTTTGTGAGTATATGTCAATTGCTTGCAGAAGGTTGATCTCAGATCCCATAAGCATCTCGTTATCTGCTGAACTGGTAGATACCCAGAAAATTCCAGCACTTTCTTTTACACGCCATCAAGGCAAGTATTTGTGAACACAGAGGAGGCAGACCTCTGTTGTAGGAGGGAGGAAAGATAATGTGTGAATTTCCTAACACGTTCATTAGAAATCTTGAGGAAATACAGATTTCCACATATTGAATTATGATCTTCGAGAATGAGAGTATGAGATACTAAGCTGCCTCATAAAAAGGATACTTCAATATAAATTATATTAATATGGCTAATTTCATATTTCCAATTCTGAGAATGCTCTTGTAAATAAAATGTAAGTCACTGCTTTTACATTTGACAAAAGGTTTTAATGATGCAGTAAATATTAGTTTCTGGCATTTAATGTATTTGATGTGTTTGGTGGTTATTTCATTGCATGTTTAATGTAGTGTCGGGGACTGGTTTTGCCTTTTTAGTTGTGGCTGTTACTGACATGTGCCCTGACAGAATAATATTCCTTTGGTTTGGTGGCTGCTGGCGAGAAGGTGGTTGTGAATTCGGAGAGGGTAAGCTCCTGCTGGTGTGGTAAGCTAGTGGTTCATCATTTTTCAGATGGATCTTGTCAGAGAGGTGCTAAAGGTTTGGATTATCTGAGTTTTCATGAATCATCCAAAAGCTTCAAGATATATTAGGGAAAAAACTGCCTTGTTGCATGGAGTAACTTTCCCAGTCCTTAGACCCCTAAAGGTACATTTGAACTTAAGTGTGAAGTTGTGAAAAGCCAGAGAAGTCGGGAAATGTTTTGCCACAATCTGCTTATTTCCCTTGGCTCAGTAAACAACCAAGAAATTTTCTCCATTAAAAGCTGTAGGGAGTTGCCTTTTTTTTTTGTTTTTAAGCTTGGTTTCCTAAGGAAATGTGATTTATGCCTTTTCCTGGTTTTCACTTATTCTTTCCTTACATATTCACCAATAGCTTTTGAAACCATTGACCAATTGCAACCGTGTTTGTAGGAGAGAGAGAGAGAAATCTCAAAGACCATGGTGTTCCTCCAGGGTTTGGGAAAACAGGCAAACCGGGTAGAGAGAAACACGTGTCGCTGCCCTCTCTTGAGACAGAGATAATGCAGTGCGGGTTTGGCTCTGACCTGCTTTTTCAGCAGGTGCTGGGTCTGCGTTGGGTAGAGGAACCGGAGATGGTTCTGTGTGCCAGGGGGGCTTGAGGAGACAGCAAGGACATTGGGCTGTTTGGGAAGGGGATGGGGACTGAGGATCTGGTGGGAGGGATGGATCAGAGGGAGGATGCGAGGGGAAGCTGGCTCCTCGTGGTGGGGAGAGGAGAGAGCTCAGAACGGTGCTTTACACTGAAGAACTCGCTTAATGATAAGCTGCTAACTTTTTTGACCCTTAACCAGGGAGTTATTGTCCTGAACAGAATTAGATGATATCTATGTTTCACTGACTGCAGGGTTTGGTTTAGTATTTAAAGTAGATTCTTCTGGAATTACCACAATAGCTTTAAGCTGTGATTAAATTCATATTTTCCCATTGTTTCAGGGGCAAAAAAAATGGTTTTGGTGTATTTCTTTGAGAAGCCTTGGACTTAGACTTTGCTTTCAATGGTAAAGAGGTAAAGAGAAAAAGTGTAACTTGAGCTTAAGAAATAGGGCTTTTCCATTTAAAGGCCATAGTGAATAAGTACTTTTAATAGTGGAGAGAATTACACATATAATCTTCACAAACTTTATAGTATTCACAAATTTTAATTCATTAATTTCAAGTATTAAAATACTTCAGTTTTAAAATATCATAATAGTTAGGTGACTTTGACCTGTGATTATTTTAAAGTAGTTTTCGTAGTAACAACAAATATTCTAAAGGAAACTGGATTTTTTTTCTGACTGTGAGTAGAAAAGCAAGTAGCAGCATGAATCACAGCTTCCCAGAACTGTCAGAATAGGAATGCAGATTCTCCCCCTACACACACATTTCTTGCTGTCAATTTTAATGTAGTAATGTGATTTAATAAAGTTTTTCTTGCCATCCACAGCAGCAACATTCATTTTGTGTAATCAAGCTACTACTAGCAGTTGCGTGGTTGAGGATGAAACTAGTATAGTAATTCCAATGATAACTCTTAACATCTCAGCAGTTTTGCTTAAAATATGTTTTCTGAAAATGTTTGGGCTTTTTTTGTTACGATACTGTACTTCAGGGTCTGTTTTTTTCAAATTGTTTTTTTTTTTTTTTCTCCCAGCTCAGAAGCATTAGTTAAACATTTTGTGCTGCACTAAAGCTTTGCATGATGTTTCATAGATAGTAAGATAGAGTTCTAGCCTTGAAGGGCTTGTGATCTTAATTGCACTGACATAGAAAATGAGGAGAATGACCTCAGAAATGGGGACAAGGATTCAAATGAATAAGTGAGTCATAGTTAGTGAATTAAACAAGTTGTCTTTTCTAAGAACAGAATAAGGCAGATCAGCAAAGAGGAAGATGAGAATATAGAAGCAAAAGACAGCATAAAGCAAGTCCAAATATTACAGGGATTTGAAGGAAAAGAGGGAAAATGTGGGGTTTTTGCAGGATCTGGAAAGCAAAATAGAATCAGAAGAGGGGTCTGAATTCAAGATGAAGAGTAACTAGAAGGTGTTAGGAGATGGGGCAGGAAAAAGATAAGTAGAAACTGATGAATTATGTTGATGGATTTAGCTTTTATTGGCAAAAAAAAAAAGCAAAAGATTTGAGAATGTGCTGATTTGATTGGTTTGACAGGGAAGTCAGGACACAAATCCTGGTACTAAGATTTTTTTTTTTAACCCCTTAAGAAAATTAGCTCTCAACTTTACTTGCTTTTAAAGCGAGTGATGAAACAACAAGCAACTGTGCCTGAAAATTCAATCTCGGGCATTTGTGGTGTTCTGTCACTATCTCCTTTGACAGTTTTTGTATAAGCTGGAGGAATTTTTATGAGTTTCAGCGCAGTTGAGGTGAGGCTGTAGAAGCCTCAAACATCAAAGGCAATTGGGGCAGTGCCGCTTTATCAAAGTCAAAAGAATCACAAACTTTTTTTTGTTAAAATAACTGAAATTGCTTTTCAAAATTAGTTTAGATAAACTGGTACTACCTTTATATGGACAATAAAATTTATGGTTGGTTTATATTGAGTTATGTTAGTCTTTGTATTGCTAGCATAAGAAATGAAAAATAATCTCTCATAAACTTCAGTATAGATTGTTTTTTAGAGTGGCACCTAGACACTTTTGCTGCCCCATAGAGTAGTTTGCCATTTCTTATCTATACTGGTATTTGATTCAAAATCTTGATTTCTAACAGAATCTTTCGTTTTACTGCATAGAAAAGTAGATGAGTAAATGATAACAATCTACCTTGCTTGTCCCATTAGACTTGTCCATTAGACCTTCTTCAAACATTGGCATCCTTGCTCCCTAGCTGGTTCTTTCTTTATGGTATGTACCGGGGGACATGGTGGTAAAGGACAGGAGGGTTGACATGCCTTTTCTTTTTGTTATGTCAAAGGAAACCTGCCTATCCTTGCATATGGTGGAAGGAAATAGATCTATGTATACCTTAAAGGACATGCTTTGCCACGTGGGAGTGTTGAGTAGAAAGCATCAATAGTGATAACTAGTGGTATCTTTCCCAGCAGGATTGTCAGCAGTGAGATTATTTTACCAAATTGGTGCACACGTATTTAAAACACATGTAGGAATACAGAATTTATGATGTGTAGTAGACTGGGAGCTATTTCTTTGTGGAATAAGTATAGCGTTTATGTATAGAAATATCTATTGTATAGTTAGCTTCTGCTCAGCACAGCTTACTGAAATCAGTTTTTCATTAGTGAGGGGAAGGTGTTTTGAGTTTTTCTTATGCTGTTGTGTGCCACGTTCTTGGAGAGTTCTAAACCGTGTTCTGGGGTCGATCACACGTCCTGTCTGAACCACACAAGGCTAAGATTGTATTGATGTATTTTCTTTCCAGAAATTTGCTTGGTGTATTGTTGATGTTCTGCAGTGTCATAATATACCCCAAAGGAATCATAATATAATAATTGTAATATTGATGTTTTGTAGGCAGAGTCAGAACTGTAACTTTCATGTTACCATTAGGCTGTTGCATTTGTCTCGCGGATTTGGATTTCAGGCAGTGCCAGAGCTAAGTAAAAGGTGGTGGGTGATCTTGATGTTCTCCTTCATGTGTATTTACTTCATTATGTTGAACAGAGCAGCAATCACGGGCTCGCGTCTAAAAGTTGTTTTGAATGAATTAATCGTTATGGAACTGTGGGGTTTTTTGTTGTTGTTGTTTTTCAGAAGACTGTGCCAAAGAAGACTTTTACTCAGATGACATCACATTTGGACTACTAATGCTATCCACCCACTCTACAAGGCACAATGCATTTCTAGGTAATTTAAGTAAGTATGTAGATTTTTATTGCTACTAGAACAGTAATGCTTTAAATGAAGCACCTCGTTTTCAACCTCAGGCAAGGTAGAAATTCCACTTCAATTTGAAATTGAAATTAATGTTGTGTAGGGGCAAGAATAAACTTCAAATAAGCTTTTAATAAGCTTTCATCCTGTACACTGGAACATGGAATGAAACAATTGAACTAACTGTACCTGAGCTGCCTTGAAAACTAGAAAGAAAAAAAAAAACAGTCCTAATATGTGTCCTAATGTGGCCCTGTGGCTTCTGGAGACTGAATTTAATATCTCTGCCAGGGATGTGTTGTTGATTTTTTGGGAGTTTGGTTTTGGTAGTTGTTCTTTTTTTCTCAGATGCTCTTGTTAAAGTGGAGATAAGGTTAATATCCTAGTAATGTAAGATACAAAAAGCAAAATAATGCATCTGAATAGGTTCGAGTAGTAACATCTCTGGTCGCACGTTGTTTTATTTGTGAAAGGGTGGCATCTCCCTGATTCCTTAATTGGTCACTATGTACTGTCCAGCTAAAGATGGGCCAGGAAGTGCAGATTTCCATCTTTGCAAGATTTGTCTTATCTTGCAGTAAGGTTACAGATTGCTTTGTACGTCCACAGTCACGTAAAGAGAAACGCACAACAGACAGTGTAGTTTGTTAAGGTTCATTTTAGGAGTGACAAAGGGGTTTTGATTCAATGCATCGTGAGGATCACAGCCCTGACCCTCTGTAGCCTTCACCTATGTGTTTAAATGCTTTTTCATTGTAAGTAGGTATTATTATTAAACTTTTTCAGATGTTCCATGGTCTTGGATCCAAGAAACTGATCTATTGAAATAGATCAGATATTGTGCCCATCTTGCTGAAACTGAATGATTTTTGTCTTGCTGGCAGAAACACTTCCTATATTCCTAATGGCTTACCATGCATTGGGGATGTTTGGTCGTGCGTGAAGGAAAGTGAATGGAGTTACAGGTAGCAGTGCTGTAGTTAATGATGCTTGACACTTTCTATTCTAGGGCCGGTTTTAGTTGCTTATAATTTAGCAAGACTTAAATCATTGAGCAGTAAGTCAGGCTGTGTCTGAGAATGAGATGAGGGGGAGGAACGTACTGTTTTCTTGATTCAGAATGCAGTGAGAATCTTACCACTGGAAAGATAAAGCACCTGCATATGTGAGAGCAGGTACTCAAGGCTTTAGGAAAAACTTAAACTCTTATGTTGTGCTATCAGATGCTTTTTTTTTTTTTGCCTCTCTTTTTTTTTTTTGTGCCATCCCAAGCTCTTACATTAGGCAGCATGATAGATTTCTGAAAATACAATTTGTAGCAGTTCAGTGATTTACCTAAATCCATTTCGTCTGTCCAAATCAGGTGAGGTAGATATATTCCAAATCCTTTCAGTCAGAACCACAGAGCTACTGAGCATGTTCGAGCTGGGCTGTGAGAAGTAAACAGGCCTAATCTCCTCCACTCCATTGTAATGTCAAGTACAAACACTGAATAAGGAGACTTTCTTCTGCACTCCTTGTACTTTTCCGTAACTATATCCCCCATCTACTCTTGATTCTGTCAGTCAAATGCTACTCCAGTAGTATATTTCCATAACTGTTGTGCACTTTTGATTCAACTTTTCTGTATTATTTCATTTTTCTTCTTTATTGCTGTTCTTGTGTTCAGAACAGCCCATAATAAAACAGATTGTTTTGAACAATGTGTACTGTATGTGGTTAAAATTATGAAAAACTTCTTTCTGAGCATCCTGAAAACTTACGGATGTTGTGCATCTTTGGTGTTGCTTTTTAAGTCACCTTTGTAGACCATGAAGAACTGCTTTGTTTTATTAAGAATTTTTGTTTTCCAGGGTGTACTTCAGCTTTATTTTCTGCTTGTCTCTCCTTGGGCTGTTTTCCTTCACCTTTATGTTTTCAGTAGTCCTTTTACTTATGTTTCTTTTTCAGAGCTTTTGCTTTTTAATTTGTGCTGAAAATCCTCAGTTTATGTTAAGTTACAGAACTTTTGTATTTACTTATAAAAAACCATCTTTTTTCTTAATGTTTTTCATAGAAACGTGAAAAGCAAATAACTAATTAGAGAGAAAATACTTTTGACACTGATTTGTAGAAATAGAGTTGAAAGTTGTTGTACTCTTTCTCACTGACTTTTGTACGGGTGTGAGTGCTGGCAGTAGTGCCTTTGTGCTTCTCTGGAAACGTGCCCATGTCACTACGTGTGCAAAACCACATTTATTCAGGAGATCAGTGAAATCAAACCGTTGTCTTATTCTGATTTGTTCTTATACACCTGCTATAAAAGGGCAATGAACTAAGGAGCAGCAGCAGCAGCACAATCGGAGCCCATCCACAAGGAATGGGAAATGTAGTATTTAGGGTGGTTCATTATCTTGGTCATAATTATTGGGGCTGCTCAGCCTGTCACAGTGAAGAAAAATTGCATCTTGTTAAATCAAAATCAAAATTTAATAGTGTGTAGAGGGCTAATGATCTGAAAGTGGTCTCTCGGTTCCTAACTGAGATTTAAGGGAAAAAAGAGATTGTTTCTGAGCAAGCTAAGAGATTTTCCTAGGTTTTACATTTGGATCAGAGGAGTCGATTTAAATTAATGAAATAAAGCTGACCAAAGCCAAGGTGTGC
This sequence comes from Calidris pygmaea, assembly GCA_003697955.1. Classification (NCBI taxonomy): domain Eukaryota; kingdom Metazoa; phylum Chordata; class Aves; order Charadriiformes; family Scolopacidae; genus Calidris; species Calidris pygmaea. Next base: position 4,423,265 of record QJSC01003367.1, read on the forward strand.
CCTGGGCCAGGCAGAGAGCAGGGAGAGGTGCTGTGTGGGAGAAGCCACCACCCTGTTTGTTGAAAGCTTCAAATTATGAAGCAAATGAAGGCAGACTTACAAGAAGGGCTGGAAACTTCTAGTTCCACTTTCTTCTGCTGAAACTAGAATTTATGGTGTAGAGGATGATCTTAACATTTCCACTCCTCCATTTTGCTTATTATAAGACTGCACTGAACTGCCCCTTCAAATATTTTGGGATTTTTGTGTTGAAGTGACCCAAGAGCATCTGGTGTTCATGAATTACAGGAAGATGGAATTTGGGTTTAGTATAGGAGTAAATGGACTGACGTATTGCTTCTTAGAGTTTTATGGATTAGAAATGTACTATTGAATTTATATTACAATTCTGTAATTGCTTAATAGGGTTTAAAAAAAACCAGTGGAATAAGTTATTTTTAATGTTGATAAAAATTGCTACTAACTGATTTTTGTTATGAAACCAAAATTATCAGAATTAAAAGCAGAAACTCTGGCTTTTGCTTTGCAGCCCAGGTCCACGCAGAAGGAAGCTTCTGAAATTAAAGGGACTGTCATTATACTTAAAACTTTCAATTTAGGTACATGTGAAAGTTTATATAGTGTTGTTTTGTGGTTTGTTTTTTGTTGGGATTTTTTTTTGAAAAGACAATTTTTCTTTAGGAATTTCTTTAAAGAGATCTAATTTTCTTTTCATCTAAATTTTAGCAAATGCAGAGTGAAGCCCATTATTTCATTTGCAAAAACCTTCTGGAAAATTACTTGGATGCTGTAATTAAATGTCAGTGAAACTAGGTGAGTCTCTGAATATTTTGATTATTCCAAGCAACTAATGAGTTAATTGTGTGTGACAGAGTCCTGTTTATAATTTACGCTGCTAAGAGGAACTCTGGCATTTAACCTAAAATCTAGAAGATTAAATTATTATATAAACAAATGACATAGCTCAGAAAGAAATAAAAAAAGGCAAAGATTAAGCAATATATTCCTGGCTTTACTCCTAAGGTAGAAAGCTGTGTATATGCCAAATATATTTTTATCTAGTGTTTTTGTAATGAAATTCTTCCATAACATAACTTGCTTGATTAGTTTCTCTCGGCATTTCTGTCATGGTGATTCTGTGGCTGTTCTCTGAGATGTTGTTTAGAACCAGGCTAATTTCAGTCTTACAGTAGACTAATATGCCTGTGTCATTAATCTGATTTTTCTCAATTCACGTAGTTACTTAGCATTGGATTTAGAGGTCAATTTGAATGATTGAAGCAAACACATGTTCATCTTTGGCCCTCCTGAATTTTGTTTGAGTAAGAGCAGGTTAAATCACAGTGATAGTGTTTACATGCCTGTTTCATGTAAACACTATCTGAATTTCCAGATAAAAACCAGCACTGACAGCTTTATCTGACAGTTCAGAGTTGCCAGAATATTTGGTTTTCTGTTGCTATATTTAATAGCATGGGTAGTAGGGAGAACTTAATAAATGAGATAAAAATCTGAAGGAAATAAGGGGGAAACAAGAAGTAAAATATTTAAAGCAAAAAGAAGGACATAAAAGTTGGAGTGAAGAAACAAAGAGAAATGCAGCCAAAGTGACAGGAATATCCAATTTTGTGTCTTCTGCTGAATTCTGGAATAGAGGAAATAAATTCTTTTAGTGGTTGCCAGCAGATTGCCGTGGTATGGTCTTTCAGTGCCATCATGTATTCTGCTTTGTGAGATGGTGCCTGCTTTGGTTAGTCTGGTTTGGAAAAATAGGACATAATCCCAGTGTATGCATTACCATTTTGATTTGGATCATTAATACTTGGATGCTGTAATTAAATGTCAGTGGAGAATGTTATTCTCCACTGCCGTTTGGAGAAAATCTTCACTTATCTCCCTTTACCAGATACTTACTCAGTGTGTCTGAAAAACATTCCTTTCCCAGAAAAATGGTTTGTTAAGTTCTGCTGCAGGTGCAAAGTGCTCTTCTGTCTGTGCTGGGGACGTACAGGTCTGAATCAGTTATTAAATCCCGGGAAAACTTTAATGGCCTGTGTGCTGGTGATGTTGCTTCTGGAGACCAGATGATATCTAATCCAAAATAAACCCTCTTGAACATCTAGCACAGGAGTGCCAGCACCAGCTACTTTGATCTACTGCTCCACTTCTTCTGTTCCACATTGCTTGCTAATGGAGATGTAGCCAAAATTGTTCCCTTTGGTTATAGGTCAGTAGATGAGGGCAATGAACATTTGTGAGATGTATCTGTTCTACAAATCCAGTTCTAAGTTTCAGTGCTAATGTTTACAACTTTTAAAGTGCCATTATTGGTTTTTTGCAACTTTTGTTAATACAAACTGTCAAGGAAACAGACAAATACCGCAAGTGACAGTGAATCAAACAACTAAATCACAGCTGCCTTTTGAAATTTTGATCGTTTAGTTAGTTTTTTTCTTCCCTGCTTATATTCTTAAATTGATAAAATGGGAGTCTTCTGATTCTTTCATTTCATAATTTTTATATAGAATTCTAAAATTTGTATACTTCTCACCCCAAGCGTTTTGCTTGAGCCACTCATCTGCATTGAAAAAAAAAAAAAAATCAAGTCCAGTGTTTTATCACAGTTGTTAAGTTGGAGGAAGACAAGAAATGGAAAATGGATGGTCTTCACAGGTGTTCACAGTTATTAGTCTTGCTGTACATTGAGCTGTCATGAATCAAGACAGATTTCCACCCCCCCCCCGACTGAATTCCTCAGTTTGAGGTTGTAGATGGCAGTTGTTAAGGTTTTGAAAACTTAAGTAATATTAGTTGCCAATGTTAAACCATTTTGTCTTGAAGTAATAGTTGTAAGAGTTCTCCCCATCTGTCCTGTGTTATTTTAAGTTCAGAGATTCCCAAGAATTCTGCACACTGACCGCTAGCGTAATCTCTCACATGTCTCAGTCAATGATTAGGATTCAACCCAGTTATATTTCTTGTTTTTATTAGATCTTTGAAGAATCTAGGCCTAAGCTTTCAGTATTTTCGAGAAAACTTCCATGATTCAAATAACGTTTCTGTTGATAGGGACATTTAAAAGAACAGAATATGTATTAATAATATATTATTACATATAATATAATTTATATCATATATTAATAATCATTGAAAAATAATCTGAGGTTGTAGCAGCACAAGTATAAGCATTTTTTGTTTTTTTAAAGCCAGTTAGTTTTTTTTCAAACCACAATATTTGCAGTGTATTTCAAATTGTTTTTATTCAGTCTATTCCCTCATGATGTAACTAGCATAAAAATTATAAAAGCATATTTTATTCTCCTAGGCTTAAGCATCTCTACACTCAATTTGAGTAATCCTTTCTATTAGAGTGTTTATTACTGCCACTTGTGTATGTAGCCCTTTAGCTAGCAAAAAACTAATGCATTAAGTAAAAATCAGAATTTAGTACTTAGCTGCTTCATATAGTAGTTTTGGGAGGAGACCTCACTGAGGCAGGTACAAGACTTCAAAATGAAGCAAAATGTTGAAAGTCAAAACATCAGCATTGTAAGCCAGCAAGATAGGAAGAGTCCTCGTTATTTTAAGTAATCTCGTTATAAGAATTTTGCACTGTTATGTTGAAGTGCATATTTCATTCTTATTTGTTTAATGTTTTTATACATAAAACATTTGTTTTGTTAATATGTTAGGCATAACTAAACTGTTTCAAGCCTTAATATATGCTTTAATAGAGTATAGCTGTTTTCACCAGCTGTTAGCATGTGGCCCCAACATGTAATTTATATTAATTTCAGGATTTCCGGTGAATATTGATAGCTTTTGGAATCCCATTCCTCGATAACAGTATTAAACAGGCTACTAGCAAGATCCTGGGTCACTGAAATAACCATATTCACAGTGTTCTGAGCAGAAAAGAATTGTCATTTACAATAAAATCTCATTATAATTTTACTTTTTGATAATTGATGTATTAATTGAAAACTGGAATAGCTATAATAACTTCATAAATATGTTGTTAAAGTTGCTTTTCAGGACTTAAGTGCTGGATGATCCCAGTCAGGTTCTGCTAATAAAGTGGGAAAAGAGCCTGTAAGGGATGAATTGCCATGTTTGCTTTGATTTTAAAATATGAATTGTAAAATACATGTAGCGCAACTTGATTTTAACTAGGTCTTACTTGCTAGTGGAGGTGGCAGTCTTTTAAGCAGTGCTAATTTCAGCATCTTCAGTAGTGACCTGGAAGGGAAGGTTCTAAATGTTTGCAAATAAAATATGGTGATACTAATTTGGGAGGTGTTGAGAACTTGAGAGTGCAGAGAAAGCTTTGAGGATCAAGAAGCGAGCATACTGAGACATGGGATTTGGTAGATAGAAATAGTGTAGTCTCATCATTCTGTGAAAGAAAAAGTCTGCAAGTGGTAAAAGAGGGGAAAAAAAAAAAAAGGCAGCCAAGGAAAAGAGTTCTAAAGTCATGTGAATGTAGTGACTAAGGTTTCAAGTAGTTGATATGATTTTATGCTGAGTATTGTAGATGGTAAAAGGGATTAATATTTTCGAAAATACACAAGGGAGATGAATTTGTGACTTCTCCCACACACCTAATCTTGGAATTGATTATCCCAAATACGGTAGTAGCAGAGCTTAAAAAAGCTTGGCTTAGAAATTCCTCAGTTACATTATGTTTTATGTCTTTTGATCAATATTGTGATTTTAAAATATTTTTGAAAGAGCTAAGGAATGGGAAATAATTGACAGAATTTTTGCTATGAGCATTGAATTAGTATGGAAGTCCAGAAAGCCTCCATTTAAAAAATTCCCAATGCTTGAAGAGTAATATTGTTGTCATAATTAATCAACTTAATTTATAATAAAATTGACCGGACCCAAGATTTTGAAGATCATAGTGATCTATGGGAAAAAGGAATTTGTTGGTCTGCTTGTGCTGCTGCTTTGGTGACCCTCAGAAGGTGAATTCAGTGGGTTTTCTGGACTCGCTTAGTTACCACAAGCTCTGAAAGTTTCTGCTCATGTCAGTAGCAAGCCACTGAGGAGTGCATGCTGCTGCTGCTGCTTAGGAGAATGCAGAAAGAACTTGAGCAAATCTGATATCTACATAAATTGATAATGTTTTAGAAACACGGAAGGCTAAAAACCAGTTGGTTAAATGTTACGGTGCTACTTCAAACTAGAATTTTCATTTGAACAGTGTTTACGGAACACTCAGAAATTCAGTTGTGTTTGGTGCTCTAATGTTTGAATACTTAAGATGTTCTTCCTTTTTTTTATTTATATGTCTAAGAATACATATGTAGAATGATTGCAGTAAAATTACATTAAAACTGACTTAATATGTTTTTTTCTATTGCTGCATTGCTGTTTCTGCTTGGTTCATGCTGCGCTATGCCTTTTTTTATTATTTTTATTTTTAAATAATGCACTGTCTTTCCTGCTTGAGCAAGTCTAATTATTGACTAAATGTTGGCTGATGTTCCATTTCCTTTTGATACTTGCTTATTGCAGGGTGGCAAAAGGATATCTGACATCTATCCCCAAAGTGGTTATGAAGTGTTCTGCAAAGAGTAGGACAAGAAAGCTCAAGTGTTTCTGCCTTGTTTTTTTCCATTCTTTACCCAAGACAACAGTTAAGACATTTTCTTTCTGCACTAATTGCAAAACCTTTTTATTTTGTTTTATTTTTTCCCTTTCCTGGTAAGGCACTCCTTGCCTGTATAATATGAAGGACTTGTCCTGTATCTCAGGTTTTGCAATTGCTGTAATTCCAGTTGAGTCTGGATTGTTCTAGTGGAAATCCTGACAAAAGACAACTCTAGTGTTTTGTTTAATGAAATATGGGGTAGTGCAATGTAGGGGTTTGAAATTCTGTAACTACAATATTGAGTTTTTATTTAATATATAACCTTGTTCTTTCTCTAACAGGTAGTTGTATTTGGGAAAAAACTGAAGGATCCACTGGCAGATACCACAACGTTATAAGAGTAAGTCTTTACTTCTGTTACCTCTTGTTAATCTTATGAATATAATGGTCAGCATGCTAATGCAGAAGTGTATTTTGCATTTCCATCTCTTTGGAATACACCGAATCTAGCATCCCCTAGCATTTCCCTTGTTTTGTTTTGTTGTGTTTTTCTCCTACCTCGTTCTTTTTACTTTTGTTATGACTTTCTGGTCTCTGGGATGATGTGGAGGACTTCTAGGGGAAAGGGTTGGGGGCAGGCAGGGAGGAGGAGCTGCTTCTTCTGAAATTCTTCACTTGGGCAGTGCTTCAGTGTTGGAGCTTAAAATATTCCTACTCTATCATTTGATGGAAATGTGAACGTGAAGTCTCACATCTTCCTTTTTGAAGACACTTTCCAATGAAGCGCGCTGCTTCCTCCCTCCTTCAGGCAGTCAAACAGTCCACTCTGTTCACAAAAGCTTCACAGAATAATTTAGCTGTGCATGAGTCACCCGCGCTGGGAAATCTGGGCATCAGAAGCGCTTCCACAGCTGCACAAATTGAGGATTGTGCAATCTACTTGGAAAAATTATGCCCATCGTTAAATATTTTTTAAATGTTTTATTTACGTGTTTGCATTTCTGCATGAGGTGGATAATTAAGTTTCAGATTAAATATTAACTTTCTGCAACACCTGTCATTTGTTCTTTGGTGTTGCTGTTAACAGCTCTCCTAATCTTTTTTTATATGTGTCCACTTGGGACACTTGTACAACTCTAAGAGTTACAAAGAGCTGCTGTTGCTACAATTCATCCTTAAATTTTCTTAGTTTCATATCACTCATTTTGGTGAATACTCCTGCAGAAGTCTCATAAGTACTAAGGATCATCTTAAAACAGGCACAGTTCATACTAATTAACATGCTACTTGATAGACAGGGTGATGACTACTTAGCAACATGTTAGGTATATAAACTCCTGTGCTTTACATTTTGCTTGAGTTTCCCATTGACTGTAGGGCTGAGTTCTGGATTTGTTTTCATCTCCAGAAGCTGATCCATGAGCCTGGATCAGTGGATACAAACAAACCTCCTTCTCTCCAGAAATTTCATTTGTCACGGGTTCCCACAAGAGATGCAGCAATGCATGGGAGAGTACAGATGTTTCATTTAAATATGAAGCAGGCTTCTCAAGTGGTAGCTACAACACTTGTTTCTTTGAGCACAAATTGGAGTCTCGCTTTTCCTAATTTTGTTCTCTGGTTGTAATTTAGCACGTGGCGTAGGTCAGCGTGAAATGGCATTTTTGCCAAAAGATGTCTAACCTGGTGATTCATTGCTCCCCTGTGCCAACACAGCTTTTGAGCAGGCATATGGTGAAACAAATTTAGTTGATTTAGCTGAATGGAACAATATTTGGGTTAGTTTTAGGCTGGACCAATTTTCTACTGTGTTAAATGTGTGTTCACAGATACTAATGCTAGCAGAAGAGAAGGGAGTTTTATATGGGTGTGGAAGTGAGCGGTCAAAGTAGTGATCAAAGGCTAATATTATGAGAAGTTGCAGCTTGACCGAGGAGTTTGGTAAAAGTGCTTAAAAATAGGAATAACTGTTACAGTGTGAAGTGCATCATGTCTGTAGCCATGTGGTCTTACCTGTGTGGTCTGTGTATATATTGGTCTTGCTATCTTTAGTAATTCTTCACCTGTGGAGTTATTCAGAGGAAGTACTTAGTCTGTTTCTCCCACATCCTAGATGAGTTCCCTTTCCATGAGTTCAGAGTAAGTCTTTGTCTCCTGTTTAAAAAAAGGAAAGAAAAAAGCATGTAACTAAGAAGCAGTAAGATGTTTCTGGATATCTGGATGTGCTAGATAATGGTATCTTAAAGTAATAAGTTGTTATGAAATGGTTGTCCTTTAAAAGTTAAGGTGGGTTATAAATCAAGCAAAACTGATTTAAGACTCATAGTTACATCCTTAAAATTTCTCTTAAAAGACTGTAAAAGCATTGGGTGCAGAAATAACTTGCGTAACTTAACTTCTCACAGACCCTATTGGTCATCCATTGACTTCTTGGATTTCTGAAGATTTCAGAATGCAATAGTGAGATATGTAAAAAGTGCAAGTGTTCATTTGGATATAAAAGCTAATAAATCTTCATTGGGTAGATTTTTCTGGTGTAGGATAGAATTTTGGAATGAGTCATCAGTGTGAATTTCAAAAACTGCGTTTTAGCTCCCTTTCCCACCTCACAAAACACACACGTGCATACTAAAAGTCTGGCAGTTAAGGTCCTCACCTAACGTGTAGGTTCATGTTTTTCTTCAAGAGTAATTGTAGTGGACAGCTGAGTGTTTGTTTTTGTCAAAGTAATAGTAACAGTAAAGTCTCATTTTCTAAATTTAAATATGAGTTTATATCAACACTGAGCAGAAATTTTGTATGGAATGGAAGAAGAATTTATTTGGCGTTATCTTGCTGTGGATGTGTAATAATTATGTCTGTGGAATTTGGTAATTAATTTTCTCCATGACAGTTTCCAAAAATGAGCTAATTTTTTATATCTAGACATTCTTCTCTCTTGTTATTGGGGTAGAGGAAAAACAATGTTTAACTCTTTTTGACCTATCTCATTTCTTGATGAATTTTCATGTATATTTTCCAGTGTAGGAATAAAGTGTTTAATGATTTTTTTCCTCTTCAGTTAAATCTATTAGTATTATTTATTTATATTATTTATTATTTTAGACAAATTGTTGTTTACCATTTGTATCTGATACAAAACATTTAAAAGTGCTTATGCTCTGTTTCATAAATATGCACATTTGTGATTGGATGAATCATTTCAAAGTGTTGTTAACTCCAGGATAGATATCTTGGTACCATGTTTTACAGTAGGGTTTTTTCCTTAAATTTCTATTAATATTGAGAAATGGAGTGAAGAACTGAAGAACTTTTTTGTCTGGTAATTTTATTCTGTAGAAAGTAATTGTTTTGTACGTAGCGGCTAATTTTTGGGGGTAATTCAGTGGGAATTTAAACTTTTGAGCATGTGTGTATGGATTGCTATTTCCCCTTTTGAATTTCTGGAAAAACCCGTGCCGATTACCTACCTTCGCAGGTCCATTTAAGAGGCTGGAAGAATGAAGCTGGGATTTTCTTTGTTCATTGTTAAATATACCAAGTTTAGATGCCACCTGTGAAAGAGAATAGCAGAATCTCCAGCTTTCACACCATCTACAGCACTGGTTTGGGCAGCGCAGGGAACATGGATTTAGAATCTCTTCTTGAGCTGGTTGGGTGCAGGTTGGTGCTGCCCAGAATCCCAGCAAAGGAGATGGAGATTTACAGAGACATGAAAATTTTTGGTTTTGAATAGTGACACTAACATGTTAGCCTCTCTTGATTAAATCTCATCCTCTGTGAAGTACTGTTTTTTTTTTTTTGTTAAGCGCCATTTAAGGGAGGGCAGTGGGTGTATTCTTCAGTATTGATGAGCTAAATTGTATTTTAGGTTTGCAAACATGGTGTATAGTCTTAGGTCTAACACCTTGCTCCTCGTTACAGATCCAGCAGTGGCAGATGTAGTTAAGAGGGGTCGAGGGGTGCTGTTCCTCAGCTGTGCCAACTATCAAAGGTACACGAAGCCACACTTTTTAATAAGAGCAAGATAATAAAGATTATATTTAAAACTGTGTGGTATGTGGGTTTTTTGGACACATCATTTCACCAGTCTGCTTCAGCGTGTCTCCAGAGCTGAAGGGGTGAGCTCCTCCAGTAAAAGCCACAAAAAAAGGTTGTCAAGAAGCAGGGTGGAGCCTCATAAATAAAAGCCAGTACCAGTGGCATCGCAACATGTAGCCACAGACTTTCTCTTGTACAGACCAGTCGCACAGGATTTACAGGCGTTACTTCTGCCACTCTTAAGGGTTTGTTATTGAAGGAAGGGGATCTCCGGTGAGGAGCTGTGAATGCAAAGGACTGAGAAAATATTTTAAATGAGAATAAAGAAGATTAGCAGTTGTTGCTGATGGCCAGGTCACTAAACACCACCTTTCAAATTTTTCTTTTAAACTTAGGTTCGTACTGTTTTTTTTTATTATGCTTTATGCTTGTCTACTCCCTGCAAAGGAAATGGACCTAAGCAAGCTGCTGAGATAAGTCTGGCTAAAAGTCACTGTAAACAATGTTCTCATAGACATATAGTTGATGAGGATTTGAGGAAAAAGCAATTCTCTCCTGCATTCTTCACATATTAGACTGTCTCACTGTCAGGAGAGAACTTTACTGTGTAGCTTGGGACTGAATGCAGTTTGCAATTTCCATTTTTCTAGCTCATGGTTAGAGGAAACGCTCCTGCCCAACATTCTTCTCTCCACTCTCGTCCACTCACAAATTTTCCTATTAAAAGGCCATCTGGGATCAAGTTGTGTGGATGCGTGTGCTAGAAGCAGCACTTTCCCACTCTCTTTTCCTTTATCTACAGAAAATGACATTTCTGGGATGTCAGCTCTTCTTCACGAGTGCAAACCACGATTACTTGGTGGTGGAGAAAAGGTCACACCGTATGGCTATTCCCAGCTGCTAGAATAACCATTTCGGCTGCAAAGTTTGGACAACATTTCTTGAAATTCCTTTCGGCCCCATCTTCTGATATTTTTGTTTGTTGGTTTGTTCAGCTTTCTTTTTTTATCCTGAGGTAGGAAATGTGACACACGTGTCAGTTTTAAAAGCATAGTATTTTCCCAGGGGCTTTGATAGGCTGTGAGAAGGGATCAATTCACTAATTTGCTTTTGGTTGGTGTGTACACCATTGCAAGCAGAGGAGCAAAACCTGCTGGCTTGTTCTGTTAGGCCAACCTACAGCTGTTTAGAGAGCAGGTTATGGTTCACCCCTCTAAAGATCTAGAGTTTATGGTTACTAGAGAAGAACTAAACCAAAGCAAAGTCTTCCCCTTCTCCTCCCATCTAGAGCAACTAAAGAGAAAAATGGTCGTGCTGGGGAAGGGGAAATGTATAAAGCAAAGAGCAAAATGGAAAACATGAGTGATGGTGATGCGCTACTCTGGGCATGAAAGAATAGATGGGTCTCCGCTTGCCCATTATGGTGGGATCTCCCAGTAGAATAAAACTCCAGAAGTTCATAATCCAAGTTATCAGAATTCACTGTTTCTTTTCTCCTGGAAAGAAGTACCAAGAAAGTTTGTAAGTATCTTCAGAATCTATATAATGATGGGTGTCAAGAGGATGGGGCTAGGCTCTTCTCAGTGGTCCCTGGTGGCAGGACAAGGGGCGATAGACACAAGCTGGAATGAGGAAAAGCTTCTCTATTTTGTGGGTGGCAGAGCCCTGGAACAGGCTGCCCAGAGCAGGTGTGGAGTCTCCTTCCCCGCAGATATTCAAACCCTGCCTGGATGTGTTCCAGTCCAGCCTGCTCTGGGTGACCCTGCTCTGGCAGGGGGGGGGCTGGACTAGATGATCTCTGAAGGTCCCTTCCAACCCCTACCATTCTCTGATTGTGTGATGATGAGCAGGGCTTTTGGTGCTGTGCTGGCCTTGGGGGTCAGGTTCTGGCTCAGCTCTTTGCTCACAGTGTGGTTTTTCTGCTCCTTGGCTGGGTGACCCTGGTGCGGAGCGAGTGGTGGAGCTCTGCTGGGCCGTCGCAAGCTCAGACCAGCCTGCTGTGATTTTGCTTCTTTAAACAAGATCTTCTCTCAAACTAATCCTCTGTGATTATAATAACTAGTTTGCTCCCTTGACAAAATAGGATTATGGCAGAGAGATCAGGTTGTATTAAAGAAGTTAATCTGTTTCTGTTTGCAGAAACTGTGGTGTTGGAAAACTGTGTTTTTTCCTTTAGTTTTCCTGTGATCTTTCGTGGGTGAAAGCATTTGTCTTATTAATACATGTCACCTCACATTAATTCTGTCCAAGGACTAATCTGTAAAGTCATGAAAACATTCATGAGAGAGGTTGGGGCTAGTCTCTTCTCACAGGTAATTAACGATAGAATGAGAGGGAACGGTTTCAAGCTTCAACAGGGTAGGTTTAGATTGAACATTAGGAAGGAATTTTTCACAGAAAGAGTGGTCGGGCATTGGAATAGGCTGCCCAGGGAGGTGGTTGAGTCACCGTCCCTGGATGTGTTTAAGGGACGTTTAGATGCGGTACTGAGGGATATGGTGTAGGGGAGGACTTTGTAGAGTAGGGTAGATGGTTGGACTCGATGATCCC
>QJSC01003367.1:4435554-4688886 GCA_003697955.1 Calidris pygmaea
CTGGAGAGGCTTTCAACCACTGACTGTAAACAAAATTAAGTGCAGGCAACACATTGACTATTGTCCCATCCGGTTTTTAGTCCGGTCCTGAGAGAACATCTGTGTGATTTCACAGTTTGGTCAAGCTTTGAATTCGTTTCTAAGATTTAACGTCGCTAATGAGTGTACCGGTATTGACGGTAAAATTGAAGTTACTGTCATTCTTTCCGTCTAAAACACGGAACGTTTTATTGGATGGTGTGAACTTTTCACTATTACCTTAGGTTGGATCATGGCTTTTTACCCTATGACTTATTCAGAACCTTGTTTCTTTGGCCAAGCAGTAACTTGGCACCCAGTAACTTATTGCCTCTCGGTGAGTGGTAAGTCAGCATAGCCCACGAGTTGCAGTGTAGCTAGTTTTGGGGATTTTGCTACAGATTGAGCAATGCTGTGTATTAATAGTTCCTATATCCATGGCAGCAGCTAAAGTTTTTGATTGAGAACCTCAGCTTTCTTAAAAACAGTAAGTTTCTAGCCTTCTTGGTTGCAGAAAAGTTTGAAAACATGCACTGAATGTGTAGAAAAGACAGAATATCTAGAGACAAATACATATAAGTCATTGTATTAAAAAAAACAAAACAACAAACCCTCATGAATTGTGGAGACAGACCCATGACCTTTGGACGCCTGTGGCTGACCAGGCTGGCGTGTGGGCGTCTTAACCTTTCTGCTGGCTTTCACACACATGCCATTTCTACTGAGTTAGAGAGCTGTGTGGTTTGGGTTACAAAAGCTTTTCCACTGCCACGAGCTTTCCTTTTGGTCTGGTTTAAGCTTGCCTGTGTTCATTTATGACATAAACATATTCCTTTCCTCCTCGTCTTAAAATCCCTTTTTGAAATATGCTTAAAAAAAAATGTTGTTTTTTTTTTTTTTCTTCTGTTTTAGACATTATCAAATATGGTTCTGTGCTTAAGGCCTGTGGTTTTTTGTGTGGTGTTTAGCTGTGATTTTTTTTTTCTTGATTTTCTTCTTTTTAAATGCCCCTGTGCATACTGCAGAGATGAGGTCTAAAATTTTCCTCCTCGGAACTCTGTGAGGAGCTGGGTGAGAGTTGGCAGAGTTGTTGGACTCCAAGCAGTTTAAAAACATGGGTTTCATGTTGCAGTCCCTGTAACCTAGACTTCCATGGGACTCTTTGTCACTATTAATGTTTGCACTTGTCAAACGGAACAAAACAGAATAGGAGAGGAGGCTGTAAGCACCTAAAAAAGTAGGTCAATGGGCCAGCAGGTTATTTGGCCAGAAAAGAACGAGTGGCTTCATTGAATCATGCTGTAATTGTTTTTCTCCTGTTGGCAGATTGTTCTGCTGTGCTTTAACTGCCCATGTTAATATTTGCATCTGTATTTTAACTGCTTAAGAGCCTCTATTAGGTGCAGGGGGAGAAACTTAGCTTTTCTAATCAAACAGTAGATAATTTTGGTGTTTTCTGTAAAATCCATTAATGAATTTCAGAGTAGCATAAGCTTAGTTTTTATATCCCAGCCTCCTTTTTAGAATCTAATATGCTTTAAAATAAAATTTTCTGGAAGTAGTATGTGTACATTGTATAGCGGAATACATTTTATTTTAAGAACAGTAAGCAAGACAGAGAAAAAAGGGGTAAAGATGAGTGAAAAAACTGATTTCATGTAATAAAAATGTAGAAAATAGCATGATTCAAGGGAACAAACTGTATAAATGAAAAGTAATGGCATAAAGAGGCTGGAAGTGGGTTAACACATACTGGTGCTGAGATTTTTTATGGAAAAAGTGCACTTTTGAGGTAAGTTTGAAATACATTCTTCAAAAAAATAAAAATGACATCAAGATTAAAGGTTGGCATAAAGTGATAGCTTAAAGCAGAATGAAATTGTTTCAGAATATCCATTTTATAAAGAAGAGCTTAAAGCAAGAAGAATTCAGATAGTGAAATACTTGGGATATTTTTAGTGAGCAGGATATTACATTTATAAATTACTCTTGTTGGAGTGATAACTTCTCTTTTATTAAAAAAATAAGTGATCGTTGTAAAACTCCTTGATTATAAAATTCTCTTTGTTGTATATTTTTACAGTTCAGAATTTAATGCTTTTCTGCAGAAGAGGATACATCTAACTCCACATTGTTCTTCAAAGGAACCAGATTTCATCACTAAACCTCACACTTCAACAAGTCCCAAGGTGTAAAAGGTAAAATTGTACTGTCATAATTAAAGCTTCTGGCTTTCAGTCATCTGCAGAAGAGCTGAGTATCGATGTTACGTAGTGTCTTTTTGTTCTTCGGAACATGGCTGGATTTGATTCTTACAAATAGACATAGTCCTTGATTTCTTGAAGTGTTTGCTTTAAACTTGAGTGGTTTCACTGGAGTTATCTCTGCCTTCTTGCCCATTGGCATGTCTACGTGCTGAAAACACTTAACATATTGCAAACTTGGATGCAAAGACAGAAGGCTCAGACCTTGAGGAGAGGGAAACAAATGTACTACAGGTGTCTTTCCTGTCGTCTTTAAGTTCCTTTAACTATTAGTCTTGGATACTATATCTAAGTTGCTAGTTCTGACATAGGACATGTGTAAGGTCCCAGTTCTCATGTCCAGTTTCTCACAACATGTATACTGTCATTGGTTTTGTTGAATTCTAGAAATCGAGTCCTTTGATTCTTAAATTCTGATTCTGCACAATGAAGATGTCAGTTGTGTCACAGGTGAAAGGTTTTTGTATTTGTACGTGCATCTTTCTTTTGCAGATTAATGGAACAATATATCATTTGTCCTACAGAATTTCATATTACTCTTGATGCTTGTAATGTTAGGTACTAAATTAAATAAAAAAATTTAAAAGGGCTAAAAATATAATTATCCCTGTATTAGTGCATACTGTGTAAGCTAAAGAAAACAAGTTTCTAATTGGTGTCTTGATTCAAAACCTAATTCCATGGCAGTGATTGTGGTTTGCTTTTAGTGCTCAGCAACCTGTCTGTTGGTGCTTGCTTTTGACAAAAATTTGAACAAACGCTTCTTCTTAATTTACTTTCCTTGTGCCATTTCTGTCTGCTTTTCACGTAGCACAACTCTGTTACTTTATAAAGCCTGGCCAACTAATTTGAGGAATTTAATTTGTCTGTATGGCCAGCGCAATTGTTATTGTGAAGAGCTGGAGGGAAGGAATGGTTTGCTTCCCGTCTGTCTTCAGGGCACTAGATTTTGGAGAATAAAGGCGGGAGGAATTTGGCCCTTCTTAATTGAAGAATTGGGTAGTGGGGCTCCTGGGGAATCTGGGCAAAGCTGCTGCATACCTCGAGATGCTCCTTGAAAGAGACCGTGCTGCAGCTCAGCTCTCCCAGCTACTCCCCTCCTGCACTCAAGTTATGAAACTTTGTGGGGAAAAAACCTCAGTCTTGTGAAGCAAACCTGCATTGTATGGGGCTGTTGCACATCCTGAGACAATTCGGTGGAAACATAAGCTTTCTTCCTCAGTTTCCCCATATATTAAAAAAACTGGGATACAATTTTCCTGGAACATTTTGCAGACTGTTTGGATCATGGGGTTGCACCTACCATTTTTCTTGTGGTGTTAACACTGCTCGTTCCACTGAATTTGGCACTTTCAGAAACAAACAAATCCTTCCTTCTCAGAAACTATGAGTCACTGAAGTGACTAAACCCAGCTCCTTTGAAATAAATGCAATGCATTTTTACTACAAAGTTTATAACATAGTAAAAATTCCCAAAGATCTGCAAGTTCAGCTCTTATAAAACTCCTTGCTGCACGCAGTTGTTCCGTAATCACTGACAGTGTCCCCATCCTGCTGCTCCCTTTGAGCAGCCTCTGCCACCTGACTTTTCTCTATCAAGGAGAAAGGTTTAATTGCATTGGTTCATGTTTTCATAAACCTTACAGCCTTTCCATACTGTCGTGTACCTAAAAGTTGGTGCATGTTGAGTTAAATACTGATTTTAATTCTATATTCCTTCTCTCACTATTAATATTTTCAATCACATTCTTTATTCAAATCATACATACACATGAAAAATGAAAAACTTTCTACTGAAACTTTTTAAGAATAAGTGACTGCTTTAAGAAATGGCCAGATTAACTATAACTTTCTCAGCATGGAGAGCACATTCTGATGGGTATCTAATACTCATCATTTCACATATTTGTTATAACAATGTGCTCAAGAAAAAAATACAGTAGGAAATTAATAATAACTGTAAAATACTATATCCCAAATCTGTGTTGTTTGTACAATTTTAAATAGAATGTATTACTACCGAGGAGTGTATTTTATGCCTTTTCAACCTTCGAAATTGTGAGTGTCTTTTAGGTAAAAGTTAAAATAAAAAAGGAAAAGTTATATCTGAATTCAGAGTCAGAAAAAAAGGTTTGTATGCTTTCAGTCTAGACTTATTAATCATAAAATTTAATAAAACAATGTTCTCTTGAACTCTTTGTCATGTAAAATGAGATATTAAAGCCCAGGTTATGATGGTAGTGGAGAGTAGTGGAGACTGCGCAAGAGAAGGTAGGAGGACAGAGCAGAAGGATGGAAGAGAGGGATAGATTGAGAGCAGAATGAAAACTTCAGTGCGCTCTAATGAAGAATGTGCTTGTTCCTCCAGAGTCACATTTTGGTGTTTTTTTTCTTCTCTTGTAGGCAAACGTACAAATGTCTACCACAAGACTAAAGTGTGATATGTTATGTTTTTTACCATAAGCACCCATAAAATGAGCTCCATTGCAGACAGGTATGTTAATAGATGCTAACAGTTTTGGGGGAATTGCTGTTCAATGCTTTCGTTAATACTCTTTGCTTAAGGTTAATATATAGAGAATATTCTTTCATGCAAAACATGAAAGGAGTGAGCTTTTGGCTTTTTTTTTTTCCACAAAGTTGTTTTGGTAGTTGTTAGATGTGTTGTTTTGTACTCAATGAAAATATTTATTTTTATTGTTTGAGATGTGTCTTAAAATGTATTACTTGTTTTCAGCCATGGAACAGCATCTGTGCAATTTGAGTTGATTTTTAATGTTTACTTCAGCGTGGGGGTTTTTTTGAGTACTTCAATATTTGATTAAGGAAAAAAAAACATTTAAACAATTAGTGATGCTGCAGATGATAGTAAAGTGACCTGCTAACCTATTTCAAGGGAAAAGTAATAGCTGAGACATGGTTTCTGCTTGATTCCTTGAGCTGGACTTTCTTAGCAGCTTAGGTGAACATCTGTCCTTAATATTCTGTGTATTGCCATTTTTGAGACTTCAGGAAATGAAACTTGCATCAAATTTACAGGAAGTTAAACCAGTTCTAAATAAATAACAATAAAAGCAAAGAGTAAAACTTGTCCGAGTTCTCAGTTCTTTTAGTGAGGATTTGTGGCGTTTCACTGAAACTTTTGAATGTACAAATTCCTTTTAATTGCTTTTTGTTTATGTAGTAGCATACAAAAGAATTACTTCCTAACATCACTGCTTATCGTGATGTATGATTGCTTGATGACGTTTACTTGCGTTAAGGGAAGGAAACATTAAGATAAAAAATGAAGGGTGGACACACAAAGGTCGGTGTGGACAGCACTAAATAGACTGAAAGCAGACAGAAGAAATTAGAGAAATCAAATGTGAAAATTTATTATATAGCAGTTTTGGAAAACAGAAGAACAGTTTTGATTTTTAAGAGACAAGGAAATGAACAGAGGTGTTGTATAAAGTATACCGAGGTATCTTCAAAGGAAAATGTTGTCATTTTGGTATTTTTACACCCCTTTAGCAGTGGACAGTTATGAATTGAGGAAAATTTGTGTGATACTTGGTTAGGAAGCAAATACAAGGAATAATTGTTGCTACTGTGTAATGTTTATATTAATTGTATGTTTATAAAATTACATACATGAATGAAGTATAGCATATTCCTCAGCCCTCTTCCATTAATGATACTTTAGTGTTTAAGAAAAATGTACTTCCTTACTGTAAATATTCCCAGTAATTGTAATAAAAGTTGCCAATAAGTAATAATAAATTATATTTGTCCTCTCTCATGTTTTTCAAAAGGCTAAGGTAATCCAAATAATCAAGAGGATAGAAAAATAAAATCAAGTAGTGTTCAATTAAGTGTTTGCATAGGGTTGTAAGTTCTCATTAGAAATAGTCTGAAAATTGTTTGGGTTGTGTCAGAAAGGTGAGGGGTTTTGCCTTCTGTTTAGTAAATGTCCTGCAAGAACTTATAGCAGAGGTAGCTTCAGGTGATGGATGATGGTCATTGCAAGACACCACAGTAAAACAGCACTTGGGTTTCTTGATGTAGTGGAGATGATGAATAATTATTTTTTTCCTTTGTTGAGGGCGGACGTACAAGAGGGAAATTTTACACTCTCATATTTGTTTCTTTCAGAAATGATGGAAGCATTTTTGATGGGCTGGTGGAAGAAGATGACAAAGATAAAGCAAAAAGGTAAGTTTTAAAGTTATTCAAAGCTAAGAAATGTCCTTGTATACAATGTACTTGTACACTTGGGCTCACCAGGATGATTACTAAACAATGAAAATGTGATTCTTTTATAAATAACGATATTATTCAACAGCATTTCTTTTACTGTCATTATTCAGATATGTTGAGTATTTATAACTGTGGTTCAATTATTTGCATTTTTGTCAAAGCATGCTTTATTCCAAAGGCTTAGCTGCACACCTGCATGGGAAGGAGGAAGCCATTCTCCAAAAATGGTGTCTGACATTTGGAGTCCTTCTTTTTGTGACTGTTCTCACAGCAGAGGATCTTAAGGGGCCCTTTGCATCAGGAACTTGGCAGTAGTATGCAACTGATTCTAAGGAAGTTGTCATGGTTGTCATAAAACATTTTCTGTTTTGTTTTTCAGAGTGTCTAGAAACAAGTCTGAAAAGAAACGTCGAGATCAGTTTAATGTACTTATCAAAGAGCTGGGTTCCATGCTTCCGGGTAATGCTCGGAAGATGGATAAATCCACTGTACTGCAGAAGAGCATTGACTTTTTACGGAAGCACAAAGGTAGTTCTTTGTAATAATAATAAATAAAAAAAAGTGAATTTTTATTTTAATTATATTCACTTAGCACATAAAACATTAACAATTTTGCAACTCCTTTAAGGAAATTGTCAGAAAACGTAAGGAGTTCCCAAAGAAAGGTATCCTTAATATAATAATTTAGGTAGCAGAGATATAACTATATTTTTGCTAATATTTTGCAAAAGCCAGTACTAACATGTTTTTGACCCGTAGTTGTCAAGGAAATCTGTTTTATAACGAGAAGCATTTATTTTTGAAATAAACGTCAAGTTTTTTGTTGTGGACAGGCGGACACCTTTAGAATATAGCGGCTTCATAAGACACAAGTTGTCAAAGTCTTGCTTCACAGGAAAACTCTGCTGATCTCTTTCAAGTGGAAGTACTTTGATATTTAGAAAAGACTGGTTTGAACAGTTGGTTTTTCTTTCCAAGTTCCACAGCAAGCAAGATAAATCACTGAAAAAGCTGGTCGGAGGGAACTTAATGCTCCCTCTCTTCATGTCAGGTATCGACATAAGTGGCTGCTTTAACAAAGGGCTTTGTGGTCTCCAGTGAGCAGTATCGGGGTAGGTTCATTGGTGAGAGAGGGTGGTATGGAGTGGGCATACAGACCAGGAGCGTGGGCATTTTCTCTTTTCCTTTTAGCTGGAAAAAGAAAAAGCCCAGAAAATCCATAAATACTTTTAGCTGAACTTGTAATTTTCAAGACAAATCCACTGATGTAAAAGCCAGTGAGTGTATGTTTGTTGTTTTGTAAACCATCATGTGAAATGTCAAAATGATTAATGTCTTTGAACGTCCTTGCTCTGATTTGTTTCTCTGGTTGTTTGCATCAGTTGATGATGGGATATACCTAGATAGGTTGTAGTGAAGTTCATCAATGTGCCCCAAAGCCAGCAGTGTGCCCTTGTCGCCAAGCGGGCCAATGGAATCCTGGGCTGCATTGGGAGAAGTGTGGCCAGCAGGTCGAGGGAGGTCATTCTCCCCCTCTACTCTGCACTGATGAGGCCACAACTGGAATACTGCGTCCAGTTCTGGGCTCCCCAGTTCAAGAGAGACAGGGAGCTACTGGAGAGAGTCCAACGTAGGACTGATTAAGGGATTAGAGCACCTCCCTTACGAGGAAAGGCTCAAAGAGCTGGGGCTCTTTAGTCTGGAGAAGAGAAGACTGAGGGGAGACCTCATCTATGTTTACAAGTTCCTAAAGGGTGGGTTGAAGGATGATGGAGCCGGGCTCTTTTCAGTGGTTTCCAGCGATAGGACGAGGGGCAATGGGCACAAGCTGGAACACTCAAATACGAGGAAGAACTTCTTTACGGTGAGGGTGACAGAGCACTGGAACAGGCTGCCCAGGGAGGTCGTGGAGTCCCCTCCTCTGGAGATTTTCAAGACCCGCCTGGATGCAGTCCTGAGTGATGTGCTCTGGGCAACCCTGCTTAGCAGGTGAGTTGGACTAGAGGATCTCTAGAGGTCCCTTCCAACTCTGTCAGATCCATGCATCCGTGAATCATTACAGAGCATTGTTTCTGTCACGAGAAAATTCTTCCACCAAGCTTACACTTATTTATGGCTGTTTGATATTTCTGTATATAAAAAAATCCCTGTTCCCGCTCCTACACTAGTTCTTAATATGGCACTTTGTGGTTCACACTGCCAAAAACAAGATTAAAAATTCAAGAAAATGAGCTCTTTCGCTAGTTAACCTATTTCCCTGAGTAATTTCTGACTGTGCATACTAACTAGAAAGCAGTAGGGACAAAAAAAGCACCCATTAGGTTATAGAATAAAATAAGCAAAGCTGTTAAGTGGATGGATAGGTACGTATTTATCAACAGTATGTGTGGCAATTTAAGGTATGATAAATATTTTTCTGTGCCCTAGCACATCTCTTCCATTAGTGCTATAGTTCAAGTAGAACCAGGTGTTTACTCAATGGTGCCGTTAAAAGGTAAACATAAGAATTAAAACGGAAAGGGAGAGGAAATAATTTGTGCAAGAATTCATAGGTTTGGGAGTTTTTTACCAATTAAATATTGATTATGCTGTTTTAATTCTCTGGGATAAGTTCATCTCATAACAAAAGAAAAGCAGTATGATATTCTGCTCTTTTTCTGTAAAAGTCAGGTCTGTAGATTCTAAGGCGTTTGTGAAAATCGTTTCTGTTTCAAAATCACTTGACCTTGTATTGATGATTCCTATCATAAAATTTAGAGTGTAGAATAAACACATCAGCTGACCAGCAGCACCAGTCATACTTTGTTCTTCAAAGTGCTTTATGAGATTATTTTTTAAGATTATTTTTATTTTTTTAGGATAAAGGGGAAGAAAGCAGCTCTAGAGATGGGTGCCTTTTAGGGCATGGCTTTTATGTCCTTCACCTGTGGGACAGAACACAGCTTTGTGTGACTGCACATGTCATATTAAGGTCTCTAAAGCCTGGGCTGCCAGTGCTTAGTAGCATTGCTCTGCACTGATTTACATTAAAATGTTTTGGACAAAATGTTGGGAAAGGTCAGAAGCGCCCTTTGCCTCCTGAGGTGCTTGGATCTGTTTGGTACAATAAAGCAGAGAGTGACCCCAGCAATAAATGAATTGTTCAGCACTGATTACCCGCTTTATTGTTGAAAACCCTACTGTGTTGAACCACTAGGTTTTGATTAACTGCCTTGCTTCTGGTTCTTTCTGGACCATGTCCACATTGGCCAGGCTTGATACTCTGGAGTGGCAGCTCCAGATGAACTATCTGAGCTGGTTCTTGGCCAGGGTGGATTCTGTTTCTCATTGAAACAGAAAAACAGTACTACTGAAAAACAGTAGGCTAAGCACACTGAAATTACATTACTGAGAGCTTCTCCTTGACTAATACTGCCTGTCGTCTTCCTGTGAATTTGTAAACAAGAAATTTTTGAAAATTATGAAATACTGAAGAATTACGCTGCTTATAATTACAACTGGTAGACTGGTACTCATACTCATTCACAAATGAACGCTACAGATCTTGGCCCAGCTGGCAGTTTCTTTTGAGGATGCTCAGTGCTGATGCAGCGTTGCTACGGATCCAGGAACTGAAGGCTGGATGAGTTTAATGTGCAAGCCTGGTTCTGCTTCTTTGTCTGGTATCTAGCTCAGGAACGTGAAATCAGTGTCACTTATCTTTGAATGCAACTTTCTGCCATAATTTTTAAGCATTTCCCTAAATTTACCAAGTCAAACAAGTTGGTTTTTTTCCCCTGTTACTTCAGCTCTGTTTTCCAATATCATACTTGTTCTAATTACAAGAAATGTAAAAGAACACCCATACTGTGCTAAGATAATTCAGAATGGTTCACTAAAGGCATAAACTTCAGGGGTTTTTTTTAGTATAAATCCTTTCTACTGTAGAAGCCAGACTGACTTTTCGAAAAGATACCATCTCAAAACAGATACAAAAGCCTCATCAATCTATGTCTTTTGCGAGATCTGATCGTTGGAAATTCTGGTGTGTCGTATTTGTTGGTATTTTTTCCTCCTCTCCTTGCAGCTCCCCGCTTCTTGCCAGTTTCGTGCATGACATTGCTGCTGTTTACTGTACTTTTAGTTAAGTCTAAAGCTCTTCCATAAAGTTTTCCCCCTTCCGTCTGGGAAACAAAGTTCCGAAATGTTCCAGCCCTTTGCATATTTAACTCGATTCCAGGTTTTCTCTTCTCTCTGAGCCATCTGAACTAACAGAGCAGCTTACGGCCTTTTACAGACTTGTCCTTTAGCAGTCAAAATGCCTCAAAGACATAGAATCATAGAATTGTTTAGGTTAGGTGGGACCTTTAAGATCATCAAGTCCAACCATCAACCTAACTCTGATAAAAAAACCATCGCTAAACCATGTCCCTGAGCACCATGTCTGCACGTCTTTTAAATACCTCCACGTGGTTTGGTTCTTTGGGTTTGTCTAAATCCTTCATTCATGAAGGATTTGTTCTTGTTCTTAAACCAGTACGTCTGTAATGCCCTTGTTACTCATCAAAACCAAAGTACTGTATGCTCTTGCTTCATGTTGTTTGAGTTATCGGTTGATAAGGGAGTGTCAGCTTTCAGAACCTGGGGTTCTGGTTTTGCTTTGCAGCCGTTGTTTCTGTCACCTACGTATGGGAAGTTAATCTGTACATTTCTCTGAGTCCTACAGGAATCTCTTCAAAATTCATCTCTGTGTATGAATCAGACAGTAATTCTGCAGTGGAGTCTGTCATACAGCTCTTAATAGTCTTTGTTGCAAGCGAATTTTTTTTTTAATGTAATAACCTTATTTCTTTACAGAAAAGAGTGGGAAGAAGAGAAAGGACAGTATTTTTAGTACAAAGGTTAGAATGACCAGGATCAGCCACGATACTTGAGGATTAGATGTTTTAATGACCTAAACCAATCAAGAATTTTGGCTTTCTAAGTCTTTGAACAACAACACTTTCAATAAAACATTTTATTATAGTCTCAGAGGAAAGAATATTTTTTCTATTGTCAAAAATCCATTACTTACTGTCATTAGCTTCAGCATTACCATGGGGTCTGGCAGGACTATAGCACAAACTGGTAGCAGGAAAGAGAAGGCAGATCTCATTAGGACATAGGGGAGAAGACATTTATTTTCTTTTTAAGGAACAACATCTAGCTGTAATGAATGAACAACAGAGGAGACTGGAGAACCTTCTGCTATTTTCTACTGTGTATATGTAACTTACTGGGAAAATAATGGCTTTTGGGAGTGTAAATACTTATATTGTATATATGTTTGATTGTAGAAATTACTGCACAATCAGATGCCAGTGAGATTCGACAGGACTGGAAACCGACATTCCTTAGTAATGAAGAGTTCACACAGTTAATGTTAGAGGTATATTATTTCTCTTTTTCTGGGAGTACAATATTTCCTCATAGGGCGTCATTCCATTATGAAATTTTTCAGTTTGACATAACTTTTTATTTTTGTGTTGTAACTATATGCTTTCATGAAGATAAACAGTCAAAATCCCTTTGTGTACAGTGTAATGCAAAACAGTCTTTAACTGAATTTTCAATTACATAAAAAATTATGGCAGAGTAAGTCCACAAATGAACATCTTTACTGTCAAAGTGGGTATTTTAAATTACCAACATAAGGAAGGTACTAGTAAAATAGAGAACTGTTATGCATAACTTAGAATTTTAATTATAAAAAAGGCTCAACACATCCGTGTAACTTGTGAGCAATAAAGTGTTTAATTTCTTTGCTTGTTACACTTTCCAAAAATGGTGTGTGAGCATTACTTTTCTAAGGAAGATTACATGAATCATTGGATTACTACTAGAAAAACTTTCAGTATAAGCTGTCATTTCCTTGAAAAAGAGGATAAGTCATTTGTATCTTGTTAGTGAAACGATTTCCAATAATAGCTAAATGAAAAATATTAAAGTAAATGAACAAGCACTTTGTATTTTCATTCTATAGTTAAACCTTTTCTTTGAGGCACAGATTTAAAAAATAAAAAGTTCTCATTTTCTGTACTTAAAAAATTTTCAAAAAATCCTCTGTGGTGAGTTTGCGTATTTTTTCCAACAAGTTAGTGAACTAGTTCCTTCTGGTTTTTGAGATTATTAGATTATTTTTTTTTTGTAGCTGTTTCTGGTGTTTCTCAAGTCATCTTACAAAATACTTGTCCGTAACTATTAGCTGTAAAATTAGAACAATATGATATAAAAATGTTTTTCAAATATGTGAGCTTTAAAATTTCCTATTTAGAAATACATTTCTCTTACACCTTTATGTTTGGTGCTGTTCCACTAAAAGATACTTTCGTTATTTTCAGTGGAAATAAGTTTGAGTTAAATAGAAGATAATGCAGTCAGAACTGTATCTCACAGTTTTCAAATCTCAATAAAATCTTGCTACAAAGTTGTTTTTTTTTTATTGAGATTGGGAATATTGAGATTTTAAATACTGAAATTCATCGATTTTACCACCTTTTTTACTTGTTCTTCTCTTAGTTTTTCCACCTTTTCTTGCTTTTGTCTCTAGGTCTTTTTTCTGAATTTTCTGATGTTTAAAATGATGATTGAATTACAAATAACAGGCAGGCAGAGTGGGAGATGGGGGAAGCAGTACAGCTGTATATGGACTGAAGTCTTGCTTCTGAAACCACAGGTTATTTAGGAACAGAACAGTATGGGAATGGTAATGCTTATAACGTAAAAGCAAAGCCAAGAAGTTTTGATAGTGAAAAGTATTTCATTTTTATAATAAATGAAACTAAAATTTGTCTGAATTATTTTCCATGTTGAACGTAGCTTAACATTTTTAATATGCTCTGTTGCTTTTTGTTTAACTGCCCATTATGTTTAATTTCAGGCTCTTGATGGTTTTTTTTTAGCAATTATGACAGATGGAAATATAATATATGTGTCTGAAAGTATAACTCCCTTACTTGAACATTTGCCAGTAAGTACAAATTGCTTTCTTTAACATACCAGTTTGTCTATAGATGGTGTTCTGCTATGAGTAATAATTAATCGTTAGCCTTTTTGGCATTATAGAACAGATGTATGCTTTGTTCCAACGCTTCTGCTTTTTCTTCAGTGCAATTCCTTCCTACTGGTCTGTCTCCGATATTGGGCATTTCCTTTGGAAATGCAGAACGTGGTCTGCACTCTGTTGGGCAGAATTATGAAGTGCCAGGCCAGCATCAGTGTCTCTTCAGCATAACTGAAATGAACACGGCTGACTGCAGGAGACCCCATAGAGTTCACACCTATCTCAGTCTCTGCATGAGTCAGAAGGGTATTGCTAAAGAGCAATAGCCTTGGAATTTTTTTAAACTACTTCTTTACTCCTTTCCTGCCAAAGAACTCTTCTAAGATGTACATTGCTGCCGGTTCTGCTTTTTAAGCTAGGTATATCCTTTGAGTTTTATTATTCACTCATCTTTAATCTTGGTGACATTGGTCACTGGTAAGTGTAGCATTCTAGTTTTTTTAAAGTTACCTTTGAATAATGTTTTTCTGAGTTGAGACAAATTAGTGCTCAAAAATGCAAACAACCGATGAGTGAAACAACGAGTTATGTTTTAGAAGAGAGGGACAAGTTGCTATTACAGGCTCATTGTCTTACCATAATAAGGAGTATTTTCTAAAGCTTGGAGTGGCGTATTTAAAAAATGATTCTGCAAAACACAAATTCCACTAAGATGTGCCTGATATCAGCTCAGGAATTTTGAAAAATGTTCAGGTAATTGTAGTTTGGTTTTTTTTTCCCCAAAAGTAGAATTCACCAAGTTCTCAGAGGCATTTTTGTCCTTTGCTTTTGAGTGTGATTATATATCCTAAACATATGTTCTGTGGTCCCTCTTTTCTGAATGCTTAATCAAAGGCATTTATGTATTTAATCAGTTGTTCAGTTTTATTGCATGCATCTCTCTTGTTCCCAGTTTTGTGTACATAGCTGGGGAACTGATTATAAAATTGATTCATAAAATCAATTGCAATTAGATATAATTATTGGTATCATAATAATCTCTATAATGTAAGGAGGGACTGTCTTTTGTCTCAAATGTATTGGATGCCACTGACAGGTTACAGTGCCCTAGAACAACACCCTACAATTTCTAATTAAAATACTCCTTTACTTGGAACTGTCGCATCCCAGGGAGGTTAATACAAGCTCCGTGGTACTTTCATGTGTGTGTCTGTCTGCTGTGCTCATGGTGGTTTTTGTTAAATGGTTTTGCAGTGTCAAAATTAAGACAGATCAAAGTGAAAATTTTTTTCTTGCAAAATATTCATGTGTATTCCAGCAGGTGGCTTTGTTGAGTCAGTAATGATTTTCTGATCTGTGGAACTGTTTTGCATTTAAATAGTAGTCTCTGTGACATCGTACGTTTTCCATTATTTTAATGCTTATTAAATCTTTTTCTTTCAGTCTGATCTTGTGGATCAGAGTGTATTTAATTTTATCCCGGAGGGGGAACATTCAGAAATTTATAAAATACTGTCTTCTCATCTGCTGGAAAGTGATTCATTGACACCAGAATACTTAAAATGTAAGTAGTTACTGTGGATTAACCCTCGTAAGTGTGTGGGGCTGAGCTCCCTTGCTTACTCCCCCTCCAGAGGGATTGGGAAAGAATCAGAAGGATAAAAGTGAGAAATCTCGTGAATTGAGACAAAGACAATTTAATAAGTAAAGCAGAAGTCACGTGCACAAGCAAAGCAAAATAAGGAATTAATTTGTGACACCCATTGGTAGGCAGGACTTTAGCTGTCTCTAGGAAAGCAGGGATTCATCATGTGCAGTGGGAGGACAAACCCTCTTCTCCCCCTTCCTCCTTCCTTCCCCAGCTTTTATTGCTGAGCGCGATGTCCTATCACATGGGGCAGCCCTTTAGGGCAGCGTCCTGGCTGCGTCCTCTCCCTTCTCATACACCCCCAGCCTACTGGCTGGTGGAGCGCTGTGAGGAGCAGAAAAGGCCTTTGCGCTGTGCAGTCACTGCTCAGCAGTAACTAAAACATCCCTGTGTTACCAGTGCTGGTTTAGTCAAAATCCAACGCGCAGCACCATAGGAGCTGCTATGAGGAAAATTCATTCTATCCTAGACAAAGCCAGACAAAATATCCTAGACAAAATAATCTGCTTTGTATCACATGTGATCAGGTCTTTTCTTCCAGTGTTATTTAAGCAGAAACACGAGTGAGCCCTGAAGAACAGAAGCACTTTTTTTGTTGGTTTTTCCCCAAAAAACCCCTAAAATTTTGAATGTTGCCTTGCTTTTCACTCTGTGACTTTCCCGTGTATTAGAAATGTTCATCTTGTTTATATAGCTTCTATGTAGACAGTTATAGGAGTTGGCAAGAATGAAAACGTAGCAGCCTAATGGGTTTTGGAAGTGCTTGCTTTAGTAAACTTAACTTTAGGGCAGCTGCTTCTTTAAAATAGCTCTAGTTTTCAGGGGGTTTCTATGTCATTAGCATTCAGGCCCTTCATACACAAATTCTAAAGGAGTTCTACATGTCTTTAGGTTAGTTAATATCACGTTGGTTAAAAGCAGTAGCCGTTTGTAATCATGTTTATAGTATCTCAGTAACTGTGCAGCTTAATTATTCCTGCTTTCCATTTCGGGTTGCCTGTGAGCTTCATCAAGCACGTAGCCTTTTAATTTGTTTATTCTTTTCTCAGCAAAAAATCAACTAGAATTCTGTTGCCATATGCTGCGAGGAACAATAGATCCAAAAGAGCAACCTACATATGAATATGTAAAATTTATAGGAAATTTCAAGTGTTTGAATAACGGTAAGTAATTTCAGAGATGTTAGAATGCAATTCTTAGACGCTTTCACAGCTAAGCAGGCTTGAGACCACTGTGCAAAACTTAATGGTGGACTAAAATCAGTCTCTCAAAAGAAGAACTTGAAGCAGAGTTATATCACTTCTATATTGTTTTAATGAAAAAGAAATAAAACCACCTCTCGTGTATTACGCGTCTGTGCACTTGAATGCAAAGTGCGGTAATTCTGCTTAATGCTTTCAATGAAAGAAAAGTAGTATCTTGTAAAACGTTTCTTAAAATAATGTAAGAGAGAATTAAGCAAATGCTTTAAAATAAATAGCCTGAGTTCAGTTAATTATGTATAATCCATACTTAAGCAGGTGACTAAATAACTTGAACATCAGTGGTACCGAGTACCTGCAGTTCTCATTATGCAGCGAGCTGGGAAGTAAAATTTAGGTTTCCCCCCATTTCAGTTCTATGTTTTCACTGGCAAGAATTACCACTTGGATGAGTGGATGGGCCATTACAGTTTTCCACACCAAGTTCCTTCTCCCTTCCATTGAATCGATTTTTATTAGTTACATACTAATTCCCCTTATTCCTCTGTTCCACATCCCTAATCTGTTTGGCCAGCCCATGCTGTTTATTTGAGAGGCAGATTAATTTGGTCAGCCAGACAAATGGGGCTGTGCAGTGGGGTCAGTAGTAGATCTTCATAAAGATCACCCTCAAAAATATTATCAAAGACAGTGTCTTGTAAATAAACTATTTTGTGATACCAATATTTTTCTCACCAAATGGGGGGAGGTTGAGTCTTAGTGCCAAATGCAGGCATGTAATATTATAGGAAAGACAAAAAACAGCCCTTAAAAAATCAATACAGTGCTAGTCTTGGAAAGAGGAGGAGTTGGGAAACTGCAGACCTATCGGTTGCAATTCAATATTGGGAAATATTGCAGAACAAATAATTAAACTATATGTGAGCTTCAGGAAGCTATCAAGGAATTCAGTAGCAACCATTGGTGATTTTTCAGGTAGAAATAGCATCAAATCAGTTCAGTTTCCTCTACCAAAGAGTAACACGCTGAGTGTGTAAGAGGAAAAAGCACGAATAAGTAATGGAGTGTTTTAAAGTTCTTTTGACAATTATCGTATTCTGTTCTCACCAGTATGTCAGGGAATCACATTTTAATTGAAATTGCAGGAGAGTAGCTGCAGAAACTGATGATTGGAAAGGTTTCCGATGTTCACCATCAAAATGGAGTTTTAGTGGACTGAATAATGTTATGAATAATGGAATATAGTTTTCAGTCCTGAAATGATGCAAGAACTAAACACAGGATAATAATTCAGCCCCAAACTTAGAAAATAATTTTTAGGGGAAAAAAACCCAGGCAAATTGACTAAGAACAAATGTAAGTTGCCACATTTAGGAATAACAACCTATTTGAACAGGGGAAAAGGTTCTTGTTAGCGAGACAGCAGGCCTTCAGAAAAAGGAGTTACTGTGGAATGTAAACCAAACGCGACCAAAATCACCAAATCCTGAAAATGCAAAAGTCTTTCTAAAATATAGTCTAGACCACATGAAATAGTCCCTCTGCACTTCTTAGCACCTGTATGTCCGTCCTCATTCTGGTTTTGACACCATTTGTCAGGAGTAAGTAAAGCAGTTGGAAGGAGTTCGGAGTAGAGCGATGAAAGCAATCAGAAATTTAAAAATCTGATTTACAAAGCAAGATAAACTCTGAAGAGCAAAGGAGAAAGGAGATGATAAAACCTTTAAAGATATTTTGAAAGATGTGTTCCAGTCAGTTTTAATAGTTACCAAGAAAGATTAGAATTGTTACTAGTTTCTTAAAACTGCTTTGTCACAGATAATATCACGGTAACTATAAATTTAGTTCTTTGAGAAAGTCACTTGATGGTTGTGTTCCCATTCATACTGTACAACTGCTGTTCCTGTGCATATATATGTGTATATATTATGTGTAGCATTTTTCTGAATGCGTGTTGTTATAAGCAAACCACATTAGATAAATATTGGTCCGTTTGTCTTGTGATGTTACTGCCCTTTTTCCTCCATGTTTGTATCGTAATCTGTATCGACCTCATCTGTCTTCCCTCAGTTCCCAACTCGGCGCACAACGGTTTTGAAGGAACTATTCAGCGATCGCACCGCCCTTTGTATGAAGACAAAGTTTGCTTTGTAGCCACAGTTAGATTAGCTACACCTCAATTTATCAAGGTATGTACAAATGAAATCACTTGTGTATCATTTTTAAATGTACTCTGAACAGGAAAACTTCAGAGAGAATGCACACAACATTTCAAATACTATTAGAGAAAAACGTAAGGCATTTTATTATATCAAACTGAGAGTGTCTGTGTTTCATACTTCACATACAAATAGGTTAAAAGTTGTGCAGAATACCAAATCAAGTTGCTGTGGTGAGTGCTATTTCTAAATAGTCATATCAAATAGTAATACACAAGAAATAAATTTAGAAGTCCATAGGAATATAATTTACCAAGTTTAACACAAACACGATGAAAGATAACACTGAGATTCCCCTTTCACTGGAAAAATTCATCATTTTAGTTGACACTTGGATGTGAATTTTATGCTGCTGCTAGTCTTGCTGTAGTTTGACACAAGCAAATCGCTTTGGGCTTAACAAAATCTTGAATTATTTGTCAGCAACTGAGAGTCAGGTTTGAGGTAATAAAGATCTTTTGTTTCAGTATTGTGTGTTACTCAGTAATTCATTTCAAGAGAACATTTTGCTTATCTGCTAATGCACAGTGAAGATACCCTTACAAATTTAGAATCAGACGTGTGTGAAATGTATAGACTTTATTAAGTATAAGCCTGTACCTCGCTAAAATGAGTCAAAATAAATACTCAGGGTACAGTACAGGATAGTCTGTGGTTGTGGTTCAGATTATGTGTTTTCTACAAATATATTAATCAAGGTGCAGAATGGTCTGCTATTGAACATTTCTTCTTACAATTCAGCTCTAAAGAAATGCCATGAAATATAAATGGCACGTGGTTAAGCTGCTGTCTGTCATGTGGAACTCTTTGAATATTTAAATATACTGCATGTAAGTTGAACACACTGGTGTCTTAAGCTGAAGGTTGTTGGTGGTATCCTCTGAAGATATGGTCTACATACTTTGCACTTTGAAAGTGTAGTAAGGAGCCTGTGGAGAAATCATATAAACTTCTTCAGTTCTGTCAGGCTGAACAGGAACTGGGTTTCTCCGACCTGCGTGCCAGAGAGAGTTTATTTTTCCTGAAGCCATGGAAATCTTTCATCTTCACAGTTTTCTTCCTGTGTGGGTCTAAATAAAGTTCTTCCTGTTAAGCCTACAGATGGTAGAGATGTTAAATGTGTGATTTTGGCTTCATTAAATACTTGGGGAGATGAGGAACATCCATTTATGATCTTTACGTTTCCTGGTGGTGACAGCCTTACAGATTATACTCTGGCCAAACTTCCATTCCTCTTTACCTGAACTTCTGAGCCCCAAGAGCCTAAGGAACCTTTCATCTTACAGAGGTTTTAAGACCTCTCAAAGGGTTTTGACTAGTGCTGTTCATCTGAGAAATATTCTTGTGAAGAAGACTAATGTGAGCGTGAAGGCTTTTAATCTGACAATACTTGTCGATAGTCTTTTGATACTTTCTGTTATTATTGAGGTTAGCATTGACTAGACTCTAGCAAAGAAGCGCTGTCTCAGAAACTTTACCATCCCAGTAACTTTACTAACAGATGTGTGACGCAGCCAGTAATGAGATGTGTGTTTTAGTACTGGATTGCCTTACTTAAGGTAGAACCTGCCTGCTCATCTGCCACTTTTTCTGTTTATTTCAGACG
This sequence comes from Calidris pygmaea, assembly GCA_003697955.1. NCBI lineage: Eukaryota > Metazoa > Chordata > Aves > Charadriiformes > Scolopacidae > Calidris > Calidris pygmaea. Next base: position 4,455,775 of record QJSC01003367.1, read on the forward strand.
GTGTATGGTTCTGTTGGGCTTTTTTAACCAACAATATATTTCTCAAAGATACACAGTGCTTTTGCAGAAAGATGTAGTGTTCATGAGAATAATCTCTGAAAGTTCACATTTTTATTTTCTGCATATGACCCCATCACTTTTGTAACAAAATGTGCCACGAATTTTGCTCCCCAGTGGAGGGATTTGGCTCTGTGCATTCTTTAAAACATTTGTCTTGCATTTTGGCTGGTAAGTGATTGAATCCTACCAAAGAAAGCAGGATTAATCCAGCCAAAAGGATTCTACAAGAAAACTTCTTGTTACAAATTCTTTTCTAGATGCCTTGTTGACAACTTCAACAAGATGCCTTGTTGAACAAGAGAGCTTCTACCCAGGGGTATTTTACAGTGGAATATCTGTAAATCATTAATATAAACGTGTTGAGTAATCAGATACGAACCTGCTGCCAGCTTCTCTCTAACAATGGTGGTTTTACTGTGATTTTACTGCCTGTGCTTATTTTTCCTTTTGTTTCAACTTGTGCCAAAATAATTATATTAAAAGAAATAACAAATCAGGACTATATCTCAAGGATATATGCTTACTCTGTCATTTCTTTGCTATGAGTGGTGCTTTATTAAATGCTGTAATCTTAGGAAAGTAGATGACCTTTGGGCTTTAGGGGGAGTTTCAGTTTTGAAGGTTAAGTTTTGCGAACTGGAAGTCATACCAACGGTCACCAATTTGTGCCTGAAGTGATTTTGTTCACTACCTTCATCATATAACTCACTTTCTGCTCATTGTCTTTAGATTTTATACCAATGAAGGTGAGGAAGAAGCATTGCCTAGATAAGTTAACTTTTTTCTTTCGTAGAAAGAAAACTTACAAATATGTATTTAAAGAACTGTAAAAAACCCACTTAAACTCTTTGTATTATAAGCTGAAAGAATGAAAAGGAAGGTGCTCTCTTTGTAGGAACAAGACTTAAGTCTTCTACTGTATTTTTCCCCAGGACTATTTTAGTTATAGATGTCTGCAGAGCTGCAGTGTGCTCATCTGTCCGCATCTGTCGTGACCATTATGTCAGTGCAGCAGCAGGTTCCATACTCCAGCCTTGAGGAAACTGTTGTGGTATCTGATCATTAACAGATTCTCCCGTGTTCCTGGCAATGGGAGTGTCATTGCAAGCTCCTACAAGTGTGACAAACGTGTGCAGGTGTCCAAAAAAGAACGATTTGCCGATCTTTAATTTTATTGTAGTTCTCTGAGGGGTGTTTTTGTATGTATGCATGTGTTCCATCATCCATCTTTCTTCTTTTAAGGTGGTAGGAGAGGAGTTACTGTCTCAGCAGGAGGCACAGTCCTTGCTGGGGCATCTTTGCCTCTCTGGAAGGGGACAATAGAAATTGAGTGACAGGCACTGATTGTGCGTATGTCTGAGCAGAATACATTTAAAATGATGTACAGAATACCTTGAGGATTTGTTGTAATAGTGGAAGTACAGTCATTCTCTTACTGCTTATGAGTTCTAAACGTAACAAGAGTGTGTTCTTTGTAGTTCATGCCTGTGCCCTCAAGGCAAAGTGATTTAGAGTACTCTGCTCTCACTAAAAAGAAGAATCCTATTCCTAAAGTCAAAGTAATGTGACCATCTCGCTAATGTTGTTTTTTACCCATTATAAGCACATACTGTAATCAGAGTGTCTGGTGGGAAGTGTTTCGTCTCTTGCTTGTGAAAAGCATAACTGCAGGAGCTATTGATTTCTGCTTGTACTACTGTGTTTGGAGATACTGAACCTGAGTTTAATCTCACGCCGGGGCTGTTCCATTTAAACCAACTGAGTGTCAGCCTGGCACGGCTGAGATTAGATTCTGCCTCAGTATTATGCATCTAAGCAAGCAAAAACCATGGAGCTGTCTCAAAATGACATTATAATTATTGTGGAGTTACCTACTACCTTTAGATTAGTCTGAATTGCGAAAGAGCTTATGAATTAGAATAGAGCAGTTTTGAGAGAGATTTTTATTTTTTTACTTTTTAGGAAATGTGCACTGTTGAAGAACCCAATGAAGAGTTCACATCTAGACATAGCTTAGAATGGAAGTTCCTATTCTTGGATCACAGGTGCAATTCCTTCTATGTATAGCAGCAATAGCAGCTGAATCACAGTGGTGACTATAATATTTAGAGTTCACTAATCAACATTAAATATGTGTACCTTGTGTTGGGTTTAATTTTTAATTTTTTTCAGAGCACATACTGTAAACAAGAAAATGTATATAATGAAATAATTTTTCGTGGTTTTTTTTGTATGAAAATAAAATGACATTAATTTTTGTGTTAATTAGGGCGCCTCCGATAATAGGTTATCTTCCATTTGAAGTTTTGGGAACATCAGGCTATGATTATTATCATGTGGATGATCTAGATAATCTGGCAAAATGTCACGAGCATTGTGAGTATAACTAGGTTGTTACAATGAACGGGTTTTGCTCTGTAGATGTCAATTTAAAGTTTCTTAAATTGCACAAATATTGTAGAGAAATTCAGGAACATATTTGAGTGAAGTGTCTTTACTGCCATTCATTTGACTTTATGGCACAGATTTAACTTTATCTTATAATTTAGAGTTTTCCTTGTGGTAAACTGGAATACACAGCACTATGACTAATATTTCTCCAGTTCTTCCAATAGCATTTAACAGGCTCTGTGATCACAGAATCATAGAATTTTCTAGGTTGGAAGGGACCTTTATCTCATCTAGTCCAACCATCAACCGAACTCTGATAAAAACCATCACTAAACCATGTCTCTAAGCACTATGTCTACCCGTCTTTTAAATACCTCCAGGGAAGGTGCCTCAAAAAATGCAAAAATTGTTTAAATGTGTAATAGGATAAGATTTCTGTTCAGTTATGGTTTTCTTTATAAAGCTGTATTGAAATTTTTTGCACATAAATTTTTCACAATGTGAAAAAAAAAAAAACACAAACCAACAACTGGAAAGAAAACCAAAAATACCCCAGAGAAATGGAAGTTAGAATTCTGCAGTTCTCAGAAGAATGCAGTGTGAATTATTTTTGGAAAAAGCTACAGTTTTAAACCTGTTCTTAGTCATTGTCATAATACTGGATTGGGACATGGTTTTGGGCCATATGAACTAGGAAATAATGTTTATTATGTAATTGCAGTATTTACAGACCGGAAAGACAGTAAACTTTATTCTTCACTTTTATAGTAATGCAGTATGGGAAAGGGAAGTCATGTTACTACAGATTCCTTACAAAGGGACAGCAGTGGATTTGGCTGCAAACACATTACTATATCACGTATCACCAGTGGAATTCCAGGCCAGAGTTTATTGTCTGTACGCACACTGTTGTAAGGTAAGTTATCATTTAAAAGTCTGTATTAGAGAAATTCTAATGGCACGGAGCTGTATTGATGGTATTTTTGGAGGTAGAGAAATCATAGCAGTTTAAAGAATCATTGGGAAACTTCCTGGGATGCTTTGTAAGTAAGGTACTTCGGAGGAGTTTATTTTTTAGAGCTATGTTTTCTAAATCATCTAAGAATATAGTAGTCATGTTTGGTTTGTTCTTCTAGTTATGCAGAAGTTAGAGCAGAAAGACGACGAGAACTTGGTATTGAGGAGTCTCTGCCAGAGATAACAGCAGATAAAGTGAGTGTCTTACATAATTTTATTTTACTACTTCTTTCTTTCATACCAAAAAGAATACGTAAGCAAATACGCAGCAGCAAGAAGTGCTTTGTCCTGTTACAGATAAAGATGTTATTTTGATGGCTAAATAATATGACTTTTTAAAATGAAAGAATCAAGTCTAGGAAGGGTGTTTGTTTAACTGTATTCTTCCCTGAACACTCTTTACGTGAGTTTATGTGCCTGTAGTTATAACATGGCAACAAACATAAGTCCTTATTAAGATCTGATTCCTGCAGAGTTTTATTCATAAATAAATGTTCTTCCTTACTGGAAGTACCCATAATCTGAAAAAAAACCAAAAGGTCAACACACAAAGATGGCTTAAAGGAATTCACAACAGGAAAGCAGGGGCTGTTCTGTTTTGTGACTCCGTCCCACTTCTTTGGAGTACACAAAATTAATTTTGAATTACTGCCCTTGGAAGCTCAGTGAGTCTTAGATAAGCCAGCTTGTGCAGATGCTCTGCCGTGTTCTCTCCTGGCACTTCAGAAATGTTTTCCCTTGGCAGTTCAGCAAGTTTCACTTGAGAGTGCTCCTTCTCCTGGAATTAACTCATCCTTCCTCAGAAGAGGAAGCAGTTCACTCATTACACAAGTGTTCAGAGTGAATCGAGTTGCTAGAGAAGCAGGTCAATGCAGCAGTCAGTTTGTGGCCTGTGTCTGCATGCATTTGCGTTTCTAGGCTTATATGGCCTTGGTTTGGTTTATTTTCCAAGGATAAAAGCTGCAAATGGAAACTCAGCTTAGAGGTATCAACCAGGCCACTGCTTCTGCTCAGCCACCTGTGTAAGGGGGGTGATTAGACAGCACGGTTTCAGATATTTGCTAACAGAAATGTACATTGTGTGCTGAATCAGGTAAAATAAATGTTCTTTCTGTGTGCCTCCTTCAGAGTCAAGACTCTGGGTCTGACAATCACATCAACACAGTGAGTCTCAAAGAAGCACTGGAAAGGTTTGATACCAGCCCTACACCTTCTGCTTCCTCCAGGAGTTCAAGAAAATCTTCACATACTGCAGTATCGGATCATTCATGTAAGCACCAACTGTTGAAAGTATAATTGCCTTCCAGGTGAAGGCTTTTTCTACTTTACTTACTTTAATTAAATGCATAACTAACAGTTTAGCATCATTTTATGAAAAACATGCAAATGAAAATGTCCTCTTTGAGGGTTTGGCAATCTGGTAACCACTCAGATTTTCAGAGGTTGCATAGTGACTTCTAAAAGTACAATAGCTGCTGTTTCAGTCCATCAGATTGCGTTATTGTTGGATAGTCTGGGTAAAAAAAAAAAAAAGAGTCTAAGCCTTCAGCCTTTTTTTTTTTAATTTAACTCATTAAAAGCTACCTGTGATTTGATTTTTGCATTGCAGAATTGAGATTACTGCTAACGTGTCTCTTTCTCTTGTAACTCTGTACCTTGTCAGCAACACCAACTAAAATGACAGTGGACACTAGCACTCCTCCGAGGCAAAGCTTATCCGGTCACGAAAAGACTGCGCAAAGAAGATCATCTCTGAGTAGTCAGGTAACTCTTGGGAGAAAAATTTTGCACTTAATCAGGGTAATTCACCTTTAAAAGGTACAATTAAACCCTTATAACCTTTGTTTTATTTCTTCTGAAAAACACATAATTTAAACTGTGATATTTCACTTGGAATACATGACTATCAGAATTGTATCATCAATGTGCAGTTTGAGTATACTGCATTTTCAGGGAATACAATAATTAAGCATATAAGTGTGTGTTTTTTGGCATTAGGGTTGGCAGGATTGTTTATGAATCTCTGCTTTCACTCATACATAACTTGTTTGTACAATTCTGCATTTTTAATCTATTTATGTATGTAACTACTTATATATATATATAATTGCCAATGCAATGCAGTGTACCCCTATAGAGAATTCATGTAGATTTATGACTCTAAGAATATTAGTGAATAATTTCATGTAGTTTCTGAAATCTTAGTAACATGAGAAGATGTCATGCTTCGTGTACTTGGTGCTCATGTTCCAGTTGAACTAATACATTCACTGCAAAAATCGAATGCTTATTAAAATATGCATTTTTTAAAAGTTATTAGTTTAAGAATAAATCAAAGGAATAACTTCCAAAGTTGTTGAATTTTTTTTTCCTTACTACAAAGACTTTTAAAGCAGTTGTAATTTCTTTTTTTTCTGTTTTATGCCTATTGCTTTTATATATTTCTAAGCAGTGGGAAAATGTTGTATACATATATGTATATAATCAATTGCCCTTGTATTCTTAATTCTCTAATATTTAAGGTTAGATATTTCAGGAAACATTTATTTGATTTTATCATATGTTCATATGATGCTATTTTGGAAGTGACACTTTACGTAAAAAAATATTTCATGTCAAGTATGAAGTTCATTCTCTTCCAGTTATGGAACAATTTTTTAAATCCTAGTCTTTAAGCTCCCAGTCTCTCGGACAACCAGTAGCGCAGCCAGCGATGTCTCAGCCTGCAACTCTACAGCTCCAGTCTGGCATGTCCCAGGTATGGATTAAGTTGGTTTATTGTTTATTATTTTTTAAACAGTCTTGTTCTGAATAGGTTAATTTCTCTTTCAGAACTTGACTTCTTTGATGCCAAAGTCACCTTTAACGTTATTCTCTTGAAATGAGCAAATTCCCCAATTTGACACTTTTCCTTTATTTTTTTTCCTTCCATTATTTGTTTCAGCCTTGGCCGTTATAAACATAGATACAAACACAAATTAAGATACAGTTTGTGACGGAGGGTATTCTCAAGTTATTTGCATATGTTTTAGCTCTGGGTGAAATTTTTTGGTAAACTGGAACAATTCTAATTTTTAACTCTGCAGCACCGTGTAAATTATATAGAGTCTTAATGATTTGGACACCAGTCAATTTCTTTTGCTATGGAGTTTTGGGTCTTTTAGTTCAGCAATTCTGATGCATCAATTAAATGTGACATCAATGTGAGTTCTGTGACATTTTCATACTAATGAATTTGTCCTCAGATTATGTTTATTAGCAGTTTAAAATGCAGTGCTTGATTTCATTGCTACTGTGGAGGAGGAGATTTACTGCTCATAAATAAAATGTCATTATTTTTGCTCAGCTTTTAATTTATTCATTACACTGCAGCCTGTGTTTCAGTTTTCAGCTCAATTAGGAGCTATGCAGCATCTAAAGGACCAGCTGGAGCAGAGGACACGCATGATAGAGGCAAATATTCATCGACAGCAGGAAGAGTTGCGTAAGATTCAAGAGCAGCTTCAAATTGTCCATGGTCAAGGGCTCCAGGTGAGTTAGTGTTAACTCTTACAGGTTTGATCTGTAGAGAGTTCAGGCACCTAAAATGAGACTTGGGCACTTAATTCCACAAGTTGATCCTACCCCCTAACAGCTGGACCTGATGTGCCTAAAATCACAGAATGGTTTGGATTGGAAGGGACCTTAAAGATCATTGAGTTCCAACCCCCTGCCCTGGGCAGGGACACCTCCCACCAGACCAGGTTGCTCAAAGCCCCATCCAGCCTGGCCTTGAACCCCTCCAGGGATGGGGCAGCCACAACTTCCCTGGGCAACCTGTTCCAGTGTCTCACCAACCTCACAGTCAAGAATTTCTTCCTAGTAAAGAATTTCTTTCTAAATCCATAGCATCTGAAGCTGCCATTCCCGAGGTACCTGACATTTTGCTTCTGAATGTATCTGGAAGTCCCACACTGTATCTTGTCAGTGCTGAGCAGCTCCAGCCAAGCTTATGCCTGAACCCAAATGTAAAAGGATGCAGTGGTTGTTACTTCTTGCAAAGTTTTGCAGCCATTAGAATATTAATTGAAATTGTATTGAAAATATGCAAGGTAACCATTTACTGGCTCTTTTAGCTCGAAGGTGTCAAATTCGTACCTTTTGTTTCTTAAACTGTCCTGTCAGGCTGTGGTCCTCCCACACACCCTTCTGGTGAAGTGGTTTGACTTCGCATGGTGTACTGAGGTGGTTACTGAGCCAGACAAGAAGTCTGGAGGATGCATTACCCAGTCTAGCAGACGACTACTTGATCTCTTTATTCTATCGAGTGTATTTTTTTTCTCATTTTACCATTCTCTTTTTAGCAGCTATCTCTGGAAGAATGACCCTATATTTTTTTTTTCTAGTAAAAAACAAACAAACAAACAAAAAAACACCAAAAAAACCAACAACAACAAACAAGGAAAAAACCCACCCAAAAATATAATACACCTTAAGAAAATAATCTAAATATTTTCAGTGTGGATTGTGAATAAAGATTAATTGCTTCCTGCAAGCATTGAGCATGTTGCTTAAATTCTGTTGAGGAGTAGGAGTTCCTGTCATGCACCATTTTCAGTGTTTCATCATTCCTAGCTTAAGCCTGCCAGCGGGAGACTGCCTTACAGGTCAAGAGGAGGGAATCCCACCTCTCTTCCTGTGCACTGTGGAGAGACCTTATCCAAGACTCCAATTATCTGGGAAATAATTGAGAAAATACCCAAACCAGGACAGTGCTGTACATTCTACCTTATTGCCCTGTCTCCTTGTAGTCTTGGGACTGTGTCTTTTTAAAGACTCAAATATTTTTGTTGTTTTGTTTATTCCAACGATGTTGGAAAGTTCACTATAATCATTATGATTTCTTGATTGCCAAGGAAAATTATGTTCTTGGTGCTATACCTGGATCTATTGAGTCCGAGATTTCCTTCATTTGAATTAGTTTCATTTCTGGAGATCTTATGGAAGAGAAATGGAAATGTGATCGCAAATGCAGTTTAGTCTTTAGACAGTTGTAGTCTACATTACAAGTTAATCTCTAAATAGTACTTTTTCTTTAAGGACAAATATTAAACCTTCATATTTAGGGCTCTATAAATCAGGATTCTGATTCGTATCTTATCAGTTAGTCTCTGAATACTGACCCTTTATGAGAGTTGGACCATTTGCTCTTGTTGGTTGCAGAGCTGTTTCAACACTTTTAAGTAACCAAGATGAAACTTTTATTTTACATTGATTTAAAATAATTAAGTTTAGTTTCTCTAAAGCATCTTGAAAAACTAATAAATTTTTCTTAAAAGCTAACTTGCAGATTTTTTTTAAAAGATGTTCCTGCAGCAGTCAACTTCTGGACTCAACTTTGGTTCTGTGCAGCTTGCTTCTGGAAATTCTTCAAACGTCCAGCAGCTCACGCCAATAAACATGCAAGCTCCAGTTGTTCAGACTAATCAGACTCAAAGTGGCATGAACACAGGCCATATAAGTACTCCACACATGATACAGCAGCAGCCTTTGCAGAATACTGCAACACAGGTAAAATTCTCATTATTGATATTGTTGGGTAGAATATACACTCAAAAATAATTCATCGCTGAAACGCAGCAGTACCTTCCCTGACATCCCCCTCCCCAATTTTTTTTGACCAATATCCTTTGAGTCATCTTTCTTGATGTTCAAGTTTTACAATTGAAATTCATTGGTGTTCTTGATAATGCAATTTCAGATCTTGTTTTTATTTTAAGACTTAGGCACGTAAATAATTAATAACAAGTAGCTTTTTGGAAAGACCACAATCAAGCAAACTTTTAGCTTGCCTTTTTTGAATGTCTATGAGTTTTCTGCTGACAGAACACACAACATGAGGATTGCACTGGGTGAGCTTGAAACCCCGTGTCCAGACAGCAAATAACTAGAAACGTGCCGGAACAGGTCGAGCATATGTTGGTGCTTCTGCAGTTGACTTTTCTACTCTTCAGCAGTTTCAGTTAGATGCCATAGGTGTATGACAGCTGTCATGTAATAGCCTTTTTCTTATAGTTTATTCAGTTTCTTTTGATTCCATGTGAACTTTTGAAATCCACAGTATCTCATAGTGTGTTCTACAGCTTTTCTATCTGTGAAACATGATTATGTTTGTTTTTTCAACCTGCCACCCAGCTCGTACACTGGGAAGCCCATTGGGCAGCTATTCACTTTTCATCTTCTCAGTCATGCATGGTTTCAAAGTCTTCTGGCACGTGTATCTCCATAGAGTGTTCTTCAAGCTGAACACTTTTACTGCCTTTAACCATTTTGGGTATGGAGGCTGTTTATACCTCTGTCTCTGTGGTCACCCTCCTTTGTACCTTTATCCAAATTCCATACTTTCTTTTTGAGACAGTGGTGCTCAGTGTTAGCATCTCAGCAGTAAGCTAGTTCCAAACTCTTGAGTAAGAAATTGATTGATGTGACGTGCACGTTTTATTCTAAGTCTGGCACAGAGATGCTCAAGAAGTGAAAAATAGAATCTTGAACAAACAGGATGTAAGTAGCTGAGAAATTCAGGAAAAAAAAAAATCGACTGTACAGGAGAAGAGGTTAATCTAAGATTTTCAGATGTCTGAGGGCCTGTCCCACTTCTAAATCCTCAGTCAGTAGAAATGGCCCTGTACTTAAATTTAAGAATTCATTTGTAATAGAAAAGTATTGACAGTTGTGACTAACGGGCAGTGACAATGAGGACAACTGTAGTACCTGGCTATGTTCAAATTACTATCTCATAGAATATTTGTTCTTTACAGCATAATCAGCAAAATGTAATTAGTGGACACAATCAACAGTCTTCTCTTGCCAGTCAGTCCCAGAACACAGTCTCGGCACCTTTGTATAACACTATGGTGATTTCTCAGCCAACGACAGGAAACGTGGTCCAGGTTCCTTCGAGCTTACCACAGAACAACAACCAGAATGCTGCTGCAGTCACCACTTTTACACAGGAAAGACAAATCAGGTAAATCTTTGAGACCAATATTCAGATGAGTTGCTGTAACGACATGCTTACGGAGCTGCATCATACACAAAAGGAACTAAAGTAGCATTAAAAAAATCACATTATTTGTTATTTTAACTCTATATGAATACAGCTGTTAAACTAAACTTTGCCCAAAATAACACGTTCACAGGCTTATCAAAGCCATTGTTGTTATAACAAAGTATAAACTTGACAAGTCTGTGTTTCTCAAGTGCACGTGGGGCTTTTTTTTTTTTTTTTTTTTACTAAAGGGACTCCAAATGTTTTTTTTGGTTTTTTTTTTTTTTTCCATTAACAGATTTCCTCAAGGTCAGCAACTTGTCACAAAGCTGGTCACGGCCCCGGTGGCGTGTGGAGCGGTCATGGTCCCGAGTACGATGTTTATGGGGCAGGTGGTGACGGCTTACCCCACTTTTGCTGCCCAACAGCAGCAGCCACAGACTTTATCCGTAACGCAGCAGCAGCAGCAGCAGCAGGGTCAGCAAGACCAGCAGCAGCCGCAGCTCACCACCGTTCAGCAGCCAGCCCAGCCACAGCTCACCCAGCACCCCCAGCAGTTCCTACAGGTAAAGCAGCATTCTCTACAGATTTTGCATATTCTGAAGCCGTTCTGTAAAAGTCTTTACTGCTTTAAGGAGAGGTGGTCTTTCCTGCAGTTTCACTCTATGCTTTCTCCTGTTTTATATCATCTTCTCTTTGAATCACTGCTATTGATTGTCCATGGGATGAAGAAACGGATGTTTCCCTTTAAGACAGCTTGCTTTTTCTTTGCTTTCGTGTATTAAGGCAAGAAGGTAGGAGAGGTAATCTCAAACAGAAAGCAACTTGCAGCCCAGAGCAAGACGTGTCCCCCTAACGTGAGGCGTGAACATCTGCCTGGGCTACAGGGGAGCCTGAGCAGCAAGTAACCTTCTAAGCAAAGAGAAGAACCTTGTTTTAGTGGAGAAAGAGGAGAGATTGGGTAAAAAAAGAAGGAAGGCAAAACCCAAGGAGTTTAGAGATAGGAAATATTGAAAAGAAAAGGAATAGAAGGTAGAAAGAAGTGATGGGGAATTCTGTTGCCATTTGCTGATTCCAGTTTATCGCTGGCCCATAGCTCACCAGCAGGTGATACTGGTGGGGGAGATGTAGTGGTGGCGAGAGCACTAGGGAGGAAGTGCCTTCAAGAAGGCCTGGGTTAAAAAAAAAAATCTTAATTTGGCTTCTGATATTGCTTTCTCCAAAGAAAGGTAAAGTCCACAATCTTCACAAACTTCACAAACTATCACAATGTAGTTTGTGCACATTCTTAACGTTAACTACTCTGGGTTTGTCAACTCTATTTTTTTCACTCTTTAAGAGTATACATAAGTAAAAATCCTTATTTTGCAGGTATTTCTTGTTGTGTTTGGTCTCCCATTTGCCCTACATTTGAAACCCTGTGCATAGGTGGAGTATACACAAATGCAGTAGGTAATTGGAGGTTTAGCCTACATTTACATCCACAGGGAAGGGTTATGGTTCTGTTTAGGGCTGAGTGAAATTTTCTTTCGCTAGGTCATTGATGACAATATTGACTTGTTGAAAAAAAGTCTTTCGTGCGCATCAGTCATGCATCAGGCAAAGGCTTTTCAGCTGCAAGTTGTCTCTCGAAAAGAGCTGAAGGATACATAGCAATTTGAATTTCAGCACTCAGTTATGCCGTAGGAGGCTCTTGAACTGAGTCAAACCAGAGCACAGATCTGAATGTCTTCTCTGACAAGTCTGTAATAGATAGATTAAATTTATATATTTTATAAAAACAATACTGTAACAGCCATGCTGTTTAGCAAGTTGGTAGTGTCTGTATTTCTGTTTCTAAATTATAAAGTTTGTCCAATTTTGACTTCATTCCGGTGAAAACCAGAAGATCTGTGAAGGATGAAGATCTCCAAAGGTCTGTTCCTGGCCTAGAGTTTCTTTCTGGCAAAAGTTTAGTCTTTTTAATCCAAACTATTAAAAGCGCTAGAACTTGAAGTGAAGCAAACGCTCTTTAGAAAGGGAGAAAAGTGCTTTTCCTGCCTCTGCTCCCCGGGGCCTCTGACAGTCTGGCTCTGGAGGTGCAGCAGCCGACGGTGTTTATTTTCTGCTGCGGAATGTCTCTCAGGATTGAGACATCCAAGTGCGTTTGTGCCCGGCCTTCGGTGCTTTCCTTCAGTAACCACCAGCTTGTGGTTCTAAGGTTAATATTAAAAAACCCTACTATTTCCCGTAGTAATTAATCCCTTTCAAAGGGGACGTTTGGGTCTGCAAATGCGGCGGTTTCTTTGGTCATTTTGGCCGGTTGGGAAGGGGGAGATAAACGTGACCTGGGCCAAGCTGTGGACCGTGTGACTGCGGTGACAGCCACCGGCGCTGTCTGATGGAGCCCTGGTGTGCTCCTGTGGGTTGAGATGGAGACAGATTGCCACGTGTTCCTCCCCATCCTCATGGGAAATCACGAAGACCACTTAACAGCTCTTTTATTAATTGGTCAGATGCTCATAGGTACTACTCTTTTCATCGTCTGCTCAGCTCAAATGACCAAATCAGAAGTTTCACTTCGATTGAACCCTTGTGAAAAGCTAAAAACCAGCGAGGCCTGTGTTTCCTGAGGCGCAGCAGGAACAGCAACAACAAATAATAATCTTTTCCTATTTGCCCGTTCTAGACGTCCAGGTTACTTCACGGAAATCAGTCAGCTCAGCTCATCCTCTCTGCTGCTTTCCCACTACAACAAAGCACTTTCACCCAGTCCCACCACCAGCAGCACCAGTCTCAGCAGCAGCAGCAACTGTCGCGACACAGGACTGACAAGATGACTGATCCTTCCAAAGTTCAGCCACAATAACGGGGGGCTCTGCCTCCTTTGGTTTGGGTTTTTGTTTTTTGTTTTTTGTTTTGTTTTGTTTTTTTCTGGTTGTTTTTTTTTTTTTTTTTTTTTTCCTTTGAAGCAAACTAGCGGGAGGAGGCTTGCTCCACAAAAAACAAGTTGCACTGAGGCTGCGGAGGCGGCAGCGCCAAGGCTTTCCAGCACCGCCGTGTTGAGGGCTGCTCCTGACTCCTGGAACCTCTTGAAGAAAAAAAGCCACGAGACGGTGACGGGGACGTGGCCGACTTTGGAGAGTTTGCCCCGGTTTCTGTGTTCTAAAGGATATTCGCTGCCATGTGTTAATTTGTCCAGGTGAAATCTCAAAATGTGACTGAAATGAGAGGGATGCTGAGAATAGCGGTATTTTTATCAATCCTGTACATTTTTAAAGTATTGAAATGGACACGGAGCAATTTGAATTAGCAGGAAAAAAAAAATGCCAGGAATCTAGTCCAAAAAACATCTAATTTTTTTCAGATGATTATGGGACAGTAAATATTTTAAAAATGTTGTGTGAAATCCAGTTCTCTGTTGTACAGATGCTGTAAAATATTGTGTATATGTCTGCATAAAAGGAGAAGAGAGCAAAATATTTTATATGATGCATGAAAACGTAATCTGTTATTTGTAGGTTTGAATCTGTTTCCCCTAAATTCTCACGCCATACTCAGACTAATGTTTTCCTCTGTTTCTACCCTTTTGTTTACAACATGATGCATCCTTATTTTCACCCTTTAATGTGGGCACAAGTCTCTTGTTTGTGCTTTGTCCGTGATGTCAGGGTTTGTCCGGTGAGGTACAGTGTGTTGGTTAGTTGACTTCTCGAAGTTAAAATTATTGATGAAGCTGTGTTTGTTTTTTTGGTTTTTTTTTTTTTTTTTTGAACTGGTGATCATCGCATCAGGGTTCAGGACATTGAGATTCATGAATATCATCTGTCATTTCATAATTAACTCATCGTTTTATTTGAAAAAAAAAATAGGAATTTGCACTGCTTTCTTGTGGATGGGTTGGAATTTTATTCCCCAAAGCTATCTTTTGATATAGTTCATAGTTGGAGATATTTATGTAAAAGGTTTAAAAAAAAAAAAAAAGACAGTAATTTTCAAGAATGTTTCAGTTATAGGAGTAATTTGCACAAAAATATATTTACATTTAATAACCTTTTGGGCACTTTTTAACCACTTTCTCTGTGGTGAGAATTGTAACTTGTTAAAATATGTTGGAATCTTTTTATTCTCCTTCAAAAATAAGTCAGAACTAATTCAGGGTCATTTTAACAACAACAACAAAACCCATAGTGCCTTGATTTTAATTCAGGTGATAACGTCGAACATCTTGAATTACAACGTCTGGAATCTGTGACCATTTTCAATTTTGAAGTCTTAGTTACATCGTCAGCCAAACTTGTGTATCTATTTCATAGCTATTTCTGTGCTGTGTTTTGATTTTTCAATGACGGTCTGAGTTGAGAACAGGAGCGTTTTTGGAGCGGCACTCCCCCTCAAACACTAGCCAGGAACAGAGAGGAGTCTCTAAAATCTCAGACCTCGAAGGTAAATGCTCTTAAAATATGAAAAAAACCATAAATCTCTAAGTATCGATTGCTCCTTTTGCAGCAGGAGGAACATTAAGCTGATTTTTTTTTTGTTTTGTTGTTTTTTTAATCATTTTCGTAGCGTTTAAAGTGTGTGTTGGGGGAGATCACGACTGCATTTAA
Source organism: Calidris pygmaea (assembly GCA_003697955.1). Classification (NCBI taxonomy): domain Eukaryota; kingdom Metazoa; phylum Chordata; class Aves; order Charadriiformes; family Scolopacidae; genus Calidris; species Calidris pygmaea. Next base: position 4,470,859 of record QJSC01003367.1, read on the forward strand.
CACTACCAGGCTATTGATTTTTAAGAGATACCGCTGAACTAAGACTTCAGAAGGCAACTTCACTTTATAAAGAAAATAAAAAGTTCCAACAGATACGATGTGCTATTTTAAGTAAATGTTCAGTAGGTTTTTATGGTACTAGTTTGTGGATAACCAGAACTTTGGAGGAAAATGAATACATGCTGATAGATCTGGTAATTAAAAACAAAGAGAGGAAAAAAAAAACCAAAAAACAAAAAACAAAACAGTAGAAGCAGTTAAAATTAGTGCTAGGGAGAGAAAGCTGGATTAATCTTGAATAGGGAGGAGGAGTTGGATGAATGTAACCAAATGGTGATGGACTATTTTGTACTATGAAGCCGTTTGATTGTATTATTGTCTGGAGGAACCAAACCCGCAGGAAGGCGACACCGGTTTAGCCCAGCGTTGGATTAAGAGTGGAGGAGGGGGGGGGAGTGCTTTGAGGCCGGGCTGTGCCTCAGGAGATGTCCCCAGTGTTCGTGGGGGACAGCACCGTGTTGTCCCCCAAGTGACACGGCAGGAGTTGGGCACCAAAAAAAAAAAACAAAACCCCCACAAAAAAGAAACAGGCGAAGGAGGAAGGAGAGCGTGAGAAACGCAGTACCAAAGAGAATCGGGTGGTTTTCTGCTCCGAGAAGCCTCTTGCAACCCCCGGAGCACGGAGCGGATGCCGATGCCAAACACAGCGAGGAGCACGTCCCCTTCTTTAAAGGGGTTTCTGGCGCTCTCTGGGCTGGAAGAATTGTCCGAAACCCGTTCCCGTAAAGTTCTCTGTAAAGAAATCCTGCCTCGCTCTACTGTCCCTGCCACGCCGTTCCACCCGTTTCCCAGTTAAGCTGCGTTGACTAGAGGTCTGTGCGAGCAGTACTTTTCGCTTCACGGAAGGTAGATTTAGATAAAAAATTGTTTTAACCAATTACAATAATACCATAGCACTAAAAAAGAAAACTGGGAGAGCTTTAATAGTGCTGTTATAGTGGTAAAATATGTTTATTAAGCTATTATACTGAGAATTACAGAAAATAGAGATGCCAGGCAGACAGTTAACGATGCAGCTTTTTATATAAAGCTTTGTTGAAACTTCTCTTCCCTTTTTCCCCCCCTTTCCCAGACACTCTGGTGTGCTGCTATGGGTCTGTCCGTAAGGAGGCTAAACGAGGTGAGAGAGACATTAGGTGATGCCGAAAGAGGCGCGTCCGCTTTGATCAAGAGGCTCTCTGTAACCTCAGAGAGAGGTCATTCGGCCACAGAGCTACCAGCGAGCAGGGAAAGGGTAGAAGACGGGGAAACTCAAAAAAACTGGAAAAAATAGAGCAGCACGTGTTTTGAGAAGCTCCTGCCAGGAAGCAGGCGAGCGAGCGCGTAGAACAGGCTCCAGGTTGGGTGCAGGGACGATGCAGATGCTTTGTTTCACGGCTGAGGACTAAAAAGTGTGTTTTTAAAGGCTCTGCGGCTTCCCCCGTTGCTGAACCAGTCGCTGAATCCTCCTCGATCTTTAGTGGGAAGAGGACCAGGCTCTTGCCTCTTCCTTAATCAGCCTTTTGCTTCTGCCCGGGCCCGTTTACTGCAGTCATAGACTTATTGGCAGCCTCCTCCTAACTCGCACGGTAAGGGACGCGGTGGCGCTGCGGGTTCCGGAGCGTTGGCGTTGTTCCCGAAGGGCTCTGACAGAAGGGAAAGGGGCCGTTAAGGGAGAGGGTTGTATTTATGAAGAAACGGGCTGGTGGTACCTGGTGGAGCGAAAAAAGAGGTTTTAGCCGCCTGGAGTTTAGGAGACAGACATTGTTTGCCTGCAGTGGGTGAGGATTCGAAGAAAAGCTTCTAGGATAACTTCAGAGAAAAAAAGAATATAGCTATTTTTATATTATATTTAATATATATTATATTTGTATATAAATATGAAAGGATTCTAGTAGGAGCTCTCCATATGCCTTCCATTTCACCTAGAGGGTTTACCTTCTGCACTACGGTTCCCGTGTGTCGCCACCTTCTGTGGGCATCCCGCCTGCTGCCAAACACCAAAATTAGTAACCCAGTATCCTTACACGAGATGATAGGTTTCATTTCAGCTTTACGTGACAATGAATAAAATGAAGCTATATCAGGCAGGGTTGGTGTTTTTTTTTTCACAGCAAAAGAAATTCTCGTAAGACTCAAATAGCACTTTCTCTTTTTTTTTTTTTTTTTGAGTAATAACAAGCACTTTACTGAAAAGACTATTTGAAAACCAGTTTATTTCTTTAGTCAGTGAAACTGTTAAAAAAAAAAAAAAGTTGGGGGGTTGGAGGGGGGTGTTGAGGACTAACTAACGTGCATAAAACTGGGGAGAGAGACATTTCTGGAAAATGTTTCTTGAACGCGGTGATCCTTCGAGGCGCAAAGTGCAAGATTAAAAAGGCTTCTAAAGCCCAGGTTGGCTTCGTGTTTTATCCCGCCAGGGGAAGGGCTTGGTGAGGACGGATTCCTTGGATGGAAGGAAGGAAAAAAAGGAGGGAGGGAAGGAAGGTAGAAGGCTTTTTAAATTGCACAGTTGCCTATGAGAGAGAATCATCTTGGAGGCTCATTTTGCCTGCTCGGGAATTCTAAGTGTCCCTTAGGATTATGGATTTGGATGGAAACGTTGGGGAGGTGTAAAGATGTGGCCTTTTTCAAATGTTGAAGTCGATTCAAGAACCGTTTCTATTTTCAGAGATTTAAGCCAGGTGGTGTTCTGAGTGTTCTTAAATGTCGTGGCATCAGGAGATGTCACACGTGTGAGATTCATAGGTTTCTCTATTTGAAATCATTATTAAAATTAGATATACAGTCAGAGGGCTGGCAAATGGTTATTTTGATTAAAAGGGAAAAGAGACTAGTTTTAATAATTAACCTTTTATTTTTTTACTTATCCCTGGTGGAAAAAGTTGAAGAAAGTTAAATGGATTTGGATTTAAAAAAAAAAAAAAAAAAAAAGAGGTATTTAAACAAATCGTAGTGGATGAGACAACTGTGAGAGAACATTTGAAAATGGTCTTGGTTGTCCATGGGACTGGATAGTTTGCTTTTTCACTGTCATGATTTTTAACACTACATTCCTTGTCTTCTTTTTTTTTTTGTTGTCGTTATTTTTGTTTTTATTAAAGAGGTGATTTTTAAGCTCTGCTACGCTTCATGCTACGTCATCTGCATGAATTTTGCCAGCATGATGTGCTATATTCAAAGAAATTGTACCTAAATAAAATTTAAGGTGGGAGGAGGCGGGGGGGGGGGGGGGGGAGGGAGGGTGTTAAACATAAAACACTGTGTCTGAACAAAATACTGTATGGCCTAATATAGAGACCCCCAGCTGAGACTGAGAGATGCTGCATTAATAGACAATCAGTGGGTAATTATTTATGAAACGCTTCTGGGAATGGTCTTCAAAGATGTCACTGCTTTGAAAGCAGTTGGTTGGTTGTCTTCTTTTTTTTTTTTTTTCTTAACAAGAAAGGTAAAAAATTATTTATTTTCAAATATATCAGATTGAGTTTTTAAGCAGTGTTGATTTCACAGTGTCTTGGGTTTCAGTTTTGTTTTGTATTCTTTTTTTTTTTTTTTAACTGGCATTAGATTTGTAAACGCAAAAGGTTAAAACAGACAAAACCCCGGTGCCGCTCATATTGACGTCAGGAAATGTAGATACAGTTCCCTGGTGTTCATGTGACCATTACTAACTGTCAATTTTTTAACTGAATAAATGTAACTCATTTAAAATTTTGCTTTCTGTAGCTTCTAAGGTTCCAGAAGTTGTTCGGTTGGGTTTTTTCCCCCCTCCCCGAGTTGCTCGATGTCAGTTTTACCCCAGTTTCACGGTGGAGCCCTCTCCGCCCCTTCCCACCGCTGTAACGGAGGCACTTTCTCTCCCCGCCCCGACCCCCCCAGAACCGACCTGTGAGAAGTCGCTCGATGTCGATTTTACCTCCTCTCCCCACCCTCCCCAAGAAAAATGACTTGTGACATTTCAGTAAAAAGGCATACTGTATTTTTATTTTTCTCTTGTCTTCTCTCTCTACCTCTTCATGGATGGATGGAGACCTTCCATTTGGGTATTGAGTTCCCTCACCCAGCGCTTGTGTCCAGCAAGTGAAAACTGCTTCCATCTCTCCGTGTGTGCACGGGGATAAACCCCCCCTGGTTTATCGAGCCCGGCAGGGGCAAACCCCCCTCCTTTCATTCTTTCCACCCCCTCCTTTCGATGTGGGACGCGGGCCCTGCCCCTGGGAAAGGGGGCAGAGACTCTGTCAGAGCAGGTGGGTCTGGCTGTGAAGAGCTGCAGTGGGGGGTCCAACCCTTTTCTCCCTTATCCCAGCGTGAACATTAATAATTTGAAATTAATTACAGCTTCAAAGACAGGTGGGAGGGGAGGAAATCCATTAATTGAATCTGCCTGGAGGCAATTACAAATGTGCTGAGCTATTCTGACAGCCCTGCAGTTCTGTTCTTTCTGTAACACCAGGCTGGATGCCCATGTGAAGGTACGAGCTTTTTCCTTAGGGAATTAAATCAGACTCGGGCGNTATTCTTTTTTTTTTTTTTTAACTGGCATTAGATTTGTAAACGCAAAAGGTTAAAACAGACAAAACCCCGGTGCCGCTCATATTGACGTCAGGAAATGCAGATACAGTTCCCTGGTGTTCATGTGACCATTACTAACTGTCAATTTTTTAACTGAATAAATGTAACTCATTTAAAATTTTGCTTTCTGTAGCTTCTAAGGTTCCAGAAGTTGTTCGGTTGGGTTTTTTCCCCCCTCCCTGAGTTGCTCGATGTCAGTTTTACCCCAGTTTCACGGTGGAGCCCTCTCCGCCCCTTCCCACCGCTGTAACGGAGGCACTTTCTCTCCCCGCCCCGACCCCCCCAGAACCGACCTGTGAGAAGTCGCTCGATGTCGATTTTACCTCCTCTCCCCACCCTCCCCAAGAAAAATGACTTGTGACATTTCAGTAAAAAGGCATACTGTATTTTTATTTTTCTCTTGTCTTCTCTCTGTACCTCTTCATGGATGGATGGAGACCTTCCATTTGGGTATTGAGTTCCCTCACCCAGCGCTTGTGTCCAGCAAGTGAAAACTGCTTCCATCTCTCCGTGCGTGCACGGGGATAAACCCCCCCTGGTTTATCGAGCCCGGCAGGGGCAAACCCCCCTCCTTTCATTCTTTCCACCCCCTCCTTTCGATGTGGGACGCGGGCCCTGCCCCTGGGAAAGGGGGCAGAGACTCTGTCAGAGCAGGTGGGTCTGGCTGTGAAGAGCTGCAGTGGGGGGTCCAACCCTTTTCTCCCTTATCCCAGCGTGAACGTTAATAATTTGAAATTAATTACAGCTTCAAAGACAGGTGGGAGGGGAGGAAATCCATTAATTGAATCTGCCTGGAGGCAATTACAAATGTGCTGAGCTATTCTGACAGCCCTGCAGTTCTGTTCTTTCTGTAACACCAGGCTGGATGCCCATGTGAAGGTACGAGCTTTTTCCTTAGGGAATTAAATCAGACTCGGGCGAGCTTTATGCTGCTTCCAGATGCCACAAACTCCCCTGCGCCCCCGGGGCTCAACCCAAAAATCGGCTCTAGAAGCCTGACAGTTCAAGTGAAACGCTGTCAACGCCCACCGGCGATAAGAGCCACTATCAGTTTTCTTAAAATTGAACTTTGGCAGTATCGATACATTTTTCCAGGCGCTTATCCAGAAGAAGAGCTGTGATTTAGAGCCGCTGCCCCACCTGGAGCGGCGCTGCTCCGGTGCCTTCTGCTGCCCTGCAAAGCCAGGAACAAAAGCCCTGCTTGGGTAGGAGAACGTCGCTCCTAAGCGCCTGTCGAGATCAGCGACCCAAAGGTTAGCAACGCTTCCCAGCCTCCGGCATTAGGGAGGTGAATTCCAGAAGATTTCAGCTGCTGGAGGGTAAGATAGACCGAGGACAACAGTTTCCCTGGTCTCGGTGGGATTCTTTGTAGCAGGGGGTCTCTGTCACGCGTCGCACCCCTTCGGCACCTGGAGTTTCACTCGGGAAGTAAATTTAAATCCACAACCGCAGACAGGCAGAAAATGTTCGGGGTTAAACATAGCCTGTCCCGAGGCTGGTCACAGCCCGGAGCTCTAACTCGCCCGGGGGTGCCCCCAACTTGTGGGGCCAAACCAGGCTGGCTACAGAAAAGCCCCACGTCAGTTCGGCACCTGCCGTTCCATCAGTGTCCCAGCGTCTCTGGGAATGAAGGGTAACTCGGGTTACGCTGGGATGAAGCTGCCTCATGCTCCTCGCTCAACAGCTGAGATTTATTTCTTTTTTAATTATACCAAATCCGGGAGTGAAACGCGGGAGACTCAACCGCCAGATCCCTTCCGTGCTGTAAAAACTGGCCCTTGCCAGGCTCGGTACGTGGCTAATGTACCTCTAACCAGCAAGCCCAAGCACCTTGTCCCTGCCCGGCTGCTTTGCCCCGGGAGCTGCCTGTGAACCGGGTTCAACAGGGTCCCCTTGAAAAACTTTGTCCCGGCAGGAGGGAAGAGCAGACGTTGCCCTTAATCGCTGCCGGCTGCACTTTGCCACGTACGGTCTAACACTGTATTAGTATTTATAAGCGTTGCTCAAATCCCCCCTCAGCCTTCTCTTCACCAGACTAAAAAGACCCAAGTCGCTCAGCCTCTCCTCGCAAAAGAGATGCTCCAGGCCCCTCAGCATCTTTGTACCCCTAAATTCGTAATATTAAAACCCTACCTTCTATTTTACAGACTCTTACTGAGTAGATCTTACTGGGTTATTTCAGCCACCAGCTCAGGATCCAAATCATCACTGCAGGGCACAGAAAAGCATCGTTTGCTGCAACCCACAGATCTTCAACAGTCAACATTTTCAAAGTCCTTATAACACTGGCATTTAGGAACATCCAAAATAAATTTAGTAAGCTTTCCTTACCTTAGGTACATGATGACCTCTGTGGCAGGAATTATGGGAACCTTCAAAAACAATACTGAAAAAAACCTCAAATGGAGACACTGTGTTTTATTAATACTCTTCCAGACTACATTTCTATTCCTAAAAAGAAAAACAGGAACACATCTAAATCTAAGGATTCCATTATTGTTCAATCCTGGGAATGGAATATTGTTAACTTGGACCATTTTATTACTTTCTGTATACTTTACTATTTCAAAATTGAAAAAAAAAAAAAAAAGAAAAGTCAAATAATACCAGCTCCAGACAGATTGCATATTGAACATGGTAGGCTGTTAATCACCACACATCAATTTCCTGATAAAAATCCCTGATTAAGAAGTTTTCCCTCTAAATTTAGTGTATAAAACTCTCTGTTGGTGGCTCAGCCACTCAATGCTATAGGAACTGCTCCCAGGTTTCTTGTTGCTTCAATTATCCAGCCTCGGGCGCACCTTGGAACGGATGTCCTTGGAGGGGGGAGCCAGCGGTTTTCTCCTGAACGCCGTCTGTTGAGCAACTCGGAACAAGCCAGCCTCTGCTTCGAGAAGCCTTAAGAGTCAGCTCTTGAAGAAAGAGGAAAGGTGGCCACGTGTAACAGAGGGAGAAAAGAGGAAGCCTCAATACTCGTGAGAGCAGATCCTCAGAACTCAGCTGAGCCAGGTCCAGCAAGAAAACCAGGCAAATGCCACCAAGGGAGCAGGCACCACAGAGTAAACAAACCAGACAATAAGCAGATCTCCGCTGCAGAAGCCGTCCGCAAACGCCTCAGTCCCATGAATCACGCGCTATAAAAAGTTCAGTGTCTCATCTTCAGTGCTTGTTTAACTGTAATTCTGTACATTATATACAAAGATGCACAAGGACAGCTGCTTGGTGCTTTCAATCCTTGCTCTTCTGCAGTGACGAAAAATTTTAAAAACCAGAGTCTGGACTTATAAATAGTGCAGAAAATGCAAATGCTAAGAAGACGATGCCTCCTATGATTGTCACTGAAAAGAAAAAGCAAACCAAAATGAAATTAGGTACCGAAAGTTAAATATCTTCCATGACACATTGCAGATTGTAACTGTTCTTTTTTTTAAATGTCCAATTCCTAAATAATCTTACTTTAAAATTTATGCTGCGAACACTGGACGCTGTCTCCAGCCCTGTGTCAGGAAGCCCATACGCCATCCCACTGTCTAACTGCATCCACGAGACTATGTTCTGGTCCTTAAAGGAAGCTTTGTTTTACTATTATTACTTTAGCTGCTACAACGCTGAGGCTGACATCTGCTGTTGGATATTTGGCTGTAGGGGGCGGAAATAAAATCCAGTATTCCCACGCTGGAGGAAGCCATCAGTTAAGAGTGACATACTGATTAGCATTTTTTCCACAGTTTAGGTAACTATATTGAGAGAGACAGTATAAAAAACATTAACTGCCTGCAACAGCCACCATTTGCTGGAGGCTGGGACAGTATCCCGGGGAAAGCACTGCTGTATTTGGACCATTCTTCTAGTCTTCTCTAAACGAGCTAACGAGCTAGATGGATCTTTGGCCTAATCTAATAAGGCTATTCCTGTGGCCAAAGATCCACGTTGAGCTTATTAAGAGCATATGAAATCATTGTGAGATTAGCACCTCATCATCAGTTTCCTTGGCAAATACACACAACCGAATGTTGGTTCCACTTTTTGCAGTGAAATTGGTTTTTTTTTTTACAACCTCTGCAACTACAGAACAGACATTCTGAATGAACACTTCACGGTGTGAAGCAGCTTCACAGAATCCTTCCTGGAAGGGAGAAACCTCACTATGTGACAGGACTGACAGCTGACGCAAGCTGCAACCTAATCTGAGGAAAAACAAACAACCCAAGGTAACCTTACTGGCCCTTCCTGTTACAGATAGCAGGTGTGATAAAAAAGAAGTAATTATGCCACGCACAGAGTAGCTTTTAAAGCTTTTCTATGGCTGGCATAACTTGTACATCTGCAGTTCTCTCGCTCACCTGAAGCTCTGCACTCAGAATTGTGACAGAATTTCTACTACCCACTGTCAAACAATATGTATCCCGAATACTGTATTTCCTTCTTCCCGTCTCCTACAAGCTAGCTAATAGGGTATCGAAACGTGCTTCACCTGTGTCCGTCTTACATATGGAGCTACAATCCCCATTCTGACTCCTTAAATCAGAGCCAGTAAATTGTTAAGTTCAATTAAGGCTGGACCCCTCAGAAGCACCCCGTGCAGGGTGGTGGCACATGCTCAGACTCTGCCTGGCAGGAGGGACAGGCGGCCTGGGGAACAGCGCAGGGTCACCCCTGACACGGGGAGGTGACGCGGGCATGGGCAGTGGGACGTGGGACAGGAGAGAGAGACTCAAAAAAAAAATAAAGTTTTTGGGTCTTCCAAAAGTTTTGAGAAACTCTGTTCTCAAGCATGTAGTCATGTACACCAGAAATACTACCAGCATTAAGGTATTTGTCTTGGTTGGAGTTTGCACTTACCAGTTCTAACTGAAATTTTTTGTGCTATCATTCTGCCTCCAATAACTGCTAAACCAGTGCACAGGCAATGTCCCACTGTTCCTCCTACCGCCACGCCATAGGGGTCCTGAGGGAAAAACACGGAAAGGAAACATCAGCACAGCTGAAAACCCACTAGTCCTACGACAACCTCCTGCCTTGATTCCTCGGTTGCACACCGAGGACAATCTTCAAGCATGGAAGGTACTCTCTGGTGTTTGCTCTGCTCTGTTATCCATCACTGCCTTAAAGACCAAAAAGAGTGTACATCACCTAGTGAGACAGACTTAAATCTAAACCTGACTAATACAGGAGCATATGGCATGTTTCAACCAAGAAGCATCTTCAAGTTGTTAAATACAGACCCAGAAATCGCTCTGCTGTACTTAAACAATTAAGCAACCTCTAGAGGGAAGGTGGCAGCTGTTGAGGAACACGATACGCATCAGCTGGAAAAACACCAACCTAATTATAAAGGAAGAGAAAAATAAATCCACCAACTGCAAATGAAAGCTTTTGGCAGCTAAAACACTCTGACTCCTTTGTCCAGCTTCACAAGCTTGTGCTCTTGTGCTCTCCACTCTTCCCCCCTCCCTGAGTTATCCAAAGAGGGAAGTATGAAAGAATTTAAGCCCAGAGGATAACAAACTGTTTTTAAAGTTTATTGTTGCTGACAGCTTTCATGTCACTGCATAACAAGCAGCTACTCAATACGTGAACAACTATTCTACGTCAAGACGTTTCTCAGATCTCCTTACACAGTTAAGGGCAGCACACGTATTGAACACCTCATAAAACGGACAAATTAGAAGCTGAAAACAATCTTTAATGACAGATAACGAAGGCAAGGTAGGAACATGACTTTCTGCTGTACAAAGCTGAATGAGGGAAGTTGGAGCTGAATCTCCTGCACATCTCTGTAAGACTTTTAGCTGAGAGGAAAAAAAGCTGCTGCCATCACACAAGGAATGCATGAAATCCTCTAACAGGCAAACAGCAAAACTAAGAAATGATATATGATATGATATGATATGATATGATATGATATGATATGATATGAAGAAAAGACAACACTGACTGGCCAAAAGAACCAGAACCACAAGCAGGTAGGAAAGCCCCTCAAGAAGCCTGGGTCGGAAGCAGGGCTGTGTCAGCAGAACACACTTGCCTCCAGGAGGACCCAAAGTTCCTCATTTCCCTGTGGCCAGCAGTTACCTGCACAGCCCCACAGGCAGGGGGTGGATCTCACCCCCCACCCCGCTCCCTAGAGCTGTCCCTGGAAGGTGACAAGTTACGATGCTTCCCTCAGCGCAGCGTCTCCAGGAGCAGAAGCGCTCAGACACAGCAGCCGAGGCAAAGCCAGTCCAGTAGGACATTATGGAGCTTCCTTTTCTCTTTCCTTAAGCAGATGAACAATTCTTATACACAGTAAACTACTGGGGTGTAAAATCAAGTTCTTAAGGACTGTTGTCAGGACTAGGTTCAGGAAGACAGACGTAACTCATTCCCCTGGTTTACGCACTGAGATAGCCAAATTGTCACCCTTCTTCTCCCCTTTAAAAGAGCCCTGTTGGTTTGTTGTGACAGGACGGGCACTACTCAATGAACAGTCCTGTAGTATTTTGTTTTCTCTTCACTGGAGAATGTATGATCCCAGCTGACTTACCGCACTACGCAAAAATCTCTATAAGGATAATTTCTTTCCTCATAAGCACTTCTGTAGTACTCCTGCTACATATCTTAGTACTTCACAAACAAGGATTCATCTAAAAATATTCTGAAGCAAAGGAGTACAGAAGAATCCCACAGATAAAATGAATAAAGATCCAGATCATAATCATTCACTGATTTTGAAAGCCAAGACTAAGATATCTGCAATTCATTTTTTGCAGTATTTGTTTCTGTAGTACTTATAAGAACACTTCATATGCTAAAGGCACAACATCCCACAGTCTTCAGCACTTCACAGATGAGATGACAGAGTCTGATAGACACTTCCTAATGGGACACTCAGAAAATGCAAACCAGAAGTCAACCACCAGCTGTGAAAAGATGGGCTTCAGGAACTTGCCCAGCACCATATGAAAACTTAGGAAGAAGCAGAAATGATTCTTCGTTTTCCAACGTGGCATGTAACTGCCTGAACAGTGAGATCACCCTCTTGTCCTGCTGTTCCCTGCCTCCTTAGCTCTAAGCACCTTCCCTGCACTGTAATAGAGACAAGAGGTTCCTACAGATTATAGACTCCTTCATACACAGCCCTGATTTATCCCCAGGGAAGGTCTGAAAGTCCACTGAAAGAAGCAGGAGAGCTAGGGAAAAAATGTAAATAATCTCAATGTATGAAAGAACACAGGCAAGCTATTTATGCTCATTAAAACGTTGACTATAAGCCTTAATTTTCCTTTAAATATAATAGTTATATACATTCCAATCATCGTGCTCAACATAATTTCATTTACAGTATTACTTACTGCACAGCAGTTTAGAGTTTATTTTAGTTCTATACACTGTACCGTATTCCCTTAGACTTTTAAAAAGTTGTCTTTAGGTTGGCTTTGATGGAGGTCTCTTTTTAAAGCTCCTGTGTTAAAACTGTATGACCACACAGATCAAAGGAGAAGAGGTTCTGTAACATCTCAGAGCACTGTGACAAGAACAATTGTGTTCAACTGTGTGATATAAAACAACTATTTCCAGAAATGTCTGCGCAGTCCCGATCATGTAACAATAGTTTAAATAATACACAGAGCTTCAGTGCATTTCTTTTCAGGTCTCGGCACAGCCGTAACACTAAGGCACAGCAAGGCAGCAGGCGTGAAGCTGGCACCTCCTGCAACACTCACCTCTCTGGCGGCCAGGACTATGGTTGTTAATTGGGAACGATCACCCCATTCTGCTAAAAACGTTAAAGTGAAAGCTTGAACAAAGATTGGCGAAATAAAATGTAGCCACTTCTTCTGAGGTATGGTGGTGCCTGGGCCTGACTCCACGTCTCCTGGCCCATTTAACAGTTTGGTTCTCTGGAGCTGGGGAGGACAAAAAAGCACCCAACCATAAGATTAGAAATGTCATCTAAACAACGTAAATGAAATACTTAAACAGTAGAGCTAGCCATTTAGTACTTGGAATGTTATTAGCCACTGACCATTACATTACCCATGTAATATTTGTATTAGACACCATTTTAAAAAACTAGTTACATGTATGCACACACGTATGTGTGTGTACATATACACAGGTGTATATATATACTTATAACCACCTCTAACCTCCAGTTATTGTCCACCTTGTACTGCTTACACTTACGCAGCAGTGTCAGTAGGAATTACACCTGCTTTCTAACCACAGGTTTCCTCCTATTTTTAAAGTAGGGATCCCCCTCTTCCCAAGTGGTAGCTCTCAAATTAGGATTTGATAAAATTAATGGGAAAAAAAATATAAGATTAATACTCCATACTATTCCTTAGAAGTGGACCAGCATATTTAAAAAGTTATAACAATAACCTTTGCTACACCACTATTAACCTCAGCTACAAAAAAAGAAATAAAAAGCAGAGAAAAGAGTAAACTGTTGATGAGCTTTCTGCTAGTAATGCATTAAAAACCAACCAACCAAAAGGACTGTATGGAGAAAGTCCCATTTTCCCTGAGAAGCCAGGCTTGCCACAGAACTGGAATAACCTGTTGAAACAGCCTCCAGGGGCCACTTCTGCCCCATTTACCACACATTTTCTGTGTCAGATTATCAATCAGACACAGCTGAACACCCCAAACATCAGTGTCCTTCTACAGCTTCACGGCTGTAACTATTTCGTCAGCCATAATTCACAGAAAGTTTAGGACTTACTTCCTCATCTTTTTTTTTAATTTCTGCTTGAACTTCCTCCAGCTCTTCCTGACCCTCATCTGGACTCATTTTCAAGCCTTCCCGAAGCATTCGGATGCCAAAAATTGCAAACAATGCCGTTGACACATAGTATGTGTAAACACGAGGAATAACTGTGGTGGCATAGCCAAACAAAACTGAAAAGAAAACAAATACATCATTTAAAAAAATAAGCATGAGGGTCATAATTGTTTTTCCCACATCTAAGAAACACTGGCTGGCAAAGTCTGCTGTTCAAACACTCACTGATAAATATTGTCTTTTGTTAGTTTTATATAATTTTCTAATTTTTTTGGTGAGACACTGTAGAAACTCCAACTATTGCTGGACATATCAGAGACTGAGGTCCATCAACACGCAGACAAGGCACACCAGGCAAAGTTGATGGGCTCCTATTTCCAGGAGCCAGCCCAAGCAACATCATCTTTCCATCAAGGACTATGCAAGTCCTGCCTTTCTCCAAGCACGCAATGAAACTATCGTCTGTATCGTTAGGTTAATTCCATTTTTATATATGACTACATGTTGGACAGCATCTCTTACCAGTAATTTCATTTATCAGATAATGGTAGAATAAAATTTTCTGCAAGTTAAATCTACTAGACATACCCACAAATCACCCAGCTGCACGAATCCACGTCTGTCTTCTTTTGCCAAGTGCAAATACCTGCACGTTACTATTCCCTTCTCTCCCACACTCCCCACAAACACACAACGTGACCAGCTTTGATCTTCCTTTAATTTAAAAGCACCAATCCCCCTCAAAGACCAAAAAGCTACCTCCACGGTGCATCTGCTTTTATGGGTATCGAAGGCAATCAAACTAAGCCAACACTAGTTCTTCAAAGTAGAAGAAATATGTATCCAGGACAAAGTACTTGCTTCTTCAGAAAGTAAGACTAGTTAGCGTTTTTGGACAAAAAAGGCCTGTATAAATGCGAGGAAATCACAACTCCACATCTAACATTCAAGGCTGCTTGGACCATGCACTCACAGCTGGTTCTGTTGGTCTACTCCATGTGCAATTAGCTAAAAGGAAGCATATTACCATCTGTATTTTCTTGCACACATTTTCGTAGTTGAAAAATGCACTCAGAAGTTACTACATAATCTGGAAATTAATCCGCACTGCCACTACCAAAAGACCAAAATTAATCAGGCTGTACTACCAGAAAACATGGCAAATACATATATAAATAACAGTTTTAGTTGCATAGCTAAATAAAAAAGGAGTTAAACTAAACTTTTTTTTTAAGACTGAAAATACTGAAGGCAATGCCAGAAACTATACTAAAAGATATTAATTTTTTTTACCATTACTTGCATAGAAATAGTGAAATAATCAGAATGATAAGGCAACTTATTTTGTCATAAGGGTAGAGCTGTCTCTAAGTACAGTTTGAAAAAACAAAAATCCCAAGTAGTGATCATTTGGAGCCAGTGAGTTTAAGTGAGCACATTTTCATGAAATCAAGGTAGGAAAAAAACCCCTAGGAATTTCCAGACATGCTTGTGTAAAACAAGGGCAGTAGAGAGGTAAGAAGAAAAAAAGAAATTAAAAAAAAGAGGCTTCTTTCTAGAAAAAGGATAGTTGGGAACCTCTAAACAGGAGGATAAAGCTGAAAAGAAAGCTTTCATAAAAAAGCAGAAAGAAAGATTTGAAGAAGACTTAGCATAGAAAATGTGAGAGTTGTGATGGACAGGAGAAAAGAAATTGCAAGATTTACAGAATAATGCATCACCTGCAGTACTAAATAACATTAAATGAAGCAAGCAGTGCAGAAGTGGAAGAAGCATCGAAGACTGTAGTATTAAGTGAGTAATCGAAGAAACTCCTACAATGCTACCATTACACACAGTGCAAATGGAAACTGCTCCAAAATTGCAGCAATAATTGCAGCAATACATATAGCAATAGCTACACATCCAAAAAGCATTCAGAGAAACGTTTCCTGAGAAGCCTGAAGCCGGTTAATTGTCTGTCTCCAACATATATATAAACCAATAAACACTACTTCAGTTATTTCTGAAATGGACATAGCTAGAAATGAGCACACCTACACCAAAACTTATGCTGCACCTGACAAACCTGAAGGCTGCTCCACTTTATGGTCACTGCTACATAAGGACCCACAGCTACAGGTTCCTCAAGCACCACCCAACACCTCGCTCCTTCCCCAGCTCTTGGCTCTGCCAGCATCACCCATCCCGAAGGACCACGGCAGAACGTCACCTTCCACTTACACAGCACAAATCCAAACAGCTACACGTGCAGGGACAGAAGTCAGGCGAGGGAGATTTGTCATCATATTAAGAATCTCTCGCCTTAGGAGGAAGAAGAGAAGTCACTCCCACATTCCCTTTGGGCACATTAATTTAACAGCATCTAAAAATAAAAAGGAAAGTAGCGGCCCAAAAATCAAAAGAAGTGCTTAGGCTCCCAGTCCCACGCTTCTTCCTTAAACTCACAGCGAGGTCTAGGGAGCGCAAACACCTCATTACAGATAAAAGCCTAAATATTCAATCTGAGCCATGGTCCCCAGGAAAACCTTCACGCTCTCCTCAAAATAGAAAACTGCATGTACCTACTACCTTCATTTCAATTTCAATCCAAATTTACTGATACACAAAAAGGAAGGAGTGCCGACCTGATAAACACGTCATCAGTCCCAAGGCAAGCATAGCACCAGCCAGTACAGTCAAACGGTTGTACCGCATCGCCATGATGGCTGCAATGAAGAAGGTCTTATCCCCCAGCTCTGAGACGATGATGACCGATATAGCAGCCACAAACGCATGAATAAAGCCCAAATTAGTCTTGTCAGCTGATTCTTCATTGACAATGTGAACTGGAACAACCGGCGAGGACCCCTTCTGTAAGAGGGAGGGAAAGAAAACAACAACAACAAAAACCCACCAGTTAATTATACTTGAATAGTTAGTTCACAGAAGTACCGAGCCTCCTATTTCTCCCGTCATATCATACCGTGCAGTGTGACACTTTAAGTATGTATCTCGCACGCAGCATTAATGATCATTAACTAGTTACTGGCTGACACCCACCTCAAATTGCTAGCTAGGCACTTAGCAAGAAGATCAGATTGTGCACTGATAATTAAAGCAATACTTCACTGTGCACACTACTACCAGAACACGAGAACCACTGTTGCAACAAAACACGGGGAAAGTTGCATTAGTTCAGCTCTAATATTGCTCTCTTTACAACCCCTGGATATTTACTTTATGACCTTGACCAAACAAGCAATTTTCTGATATAAATATTAAAAATTTGACTCTTCAAATTAAAATCAGGCAACTAGGATAGCTTAGCAGAAATACGAAGCCACTTCAAAAACTGTCAGAATCACTTTTCTTCCCTTGCAGAATCTCTGCATCCCAGCCGCACCAAAACTTTACGCAGGTTTTCATTAGCTTTTTTTGTACGTGCTCTACGCTTGTTGGAAACTAACTTCTGAGACTTTCCAGCGGTCAAGCTGGACCAGCAGACTCCAAGTCTCACCGACTGAAGCGCTGACTTCTACAGAGGTTAAGAGGCATGCAGTCAAAAGCCAGACCCAGCATAAGGAAGCTGACGTTCAGAGGCTTGACCAGAGAAAGCTTGTTGCAGCACATCCACCGGCAGAGACAGACTGCGACGTGTTTTAACAGGGTCGCTTCCCAGCATTCCACTTCCAGCCCCGCTGTGTTAAGTTTTGGGGGTTTGATATTTAAAAGCTTCCATGCTCCTTATGGCACAGGGTGACTTCCCACACTTCCTTCACCTTTAGCAGTGCTGTTATTATTATTTGTTTTTTGGGGGGGGGGAGTGTTGATATTTATAACCGGGCATGCTCTACGTGCTACATCAAGCCATACGTTAGTAGTTTTTTCATCCCTCTGTGTGCTCAGCCGGCACTGGAACCCCCTAACCAAGAACGCCACTTGAAAAAGTTTTAACCCCCCCAAATTAAACTTAAATATTGAGGAAAAAAAAAAACAACCTGGCAGGTCTTGAGCCACTACAAAGCCTGCTTTCATCTGCTTCTGTGAGGAAGACCTGGAGAGGTCGGTTTGCCCCCTCGGCATGCAAGCAAGCGGGGCACAAAAAATACTTACCTGGTGAAAAGAAAAGCGTTAGTCCGTTTTTCATAACGGACCTAAATTCCCCCTCTTTTAGCAGAAAAGGGGAAATCTGCAGGGCTTTCCTTTGCTGTGGCCCTGCAGCCGTCCCTCCTCCTGCTAAAAGAAGGGGACTTTCGGGGTCCGTTGGCCTCTGGAAGGCGAGGCGCCCTGCAGGCCGGGCCCAGCCCCGCCTCGCCTCACCTCAGCCCGCGGTTCCGCTCCCTGCGCCGCCGGCGCTGGCGGCGGCTCCTTCTTCCTTCCGGGCTCTTCCTCCGGAGCGGCGCTCAACCCCGCCGGGGCCGTCAGCAGGAGCAGCAGGGCGGCCGCCAGCAGCAGCGCGGCGGCCCGCCGGAGGGACGGCGGGGACGGCGGCGAGGCCATGGCGGCCGAGCGCGGTGCTGAGGGGAGGGGAGGGAGGGAGGGGAGGTGCCCGGGCCCCCTTCCAGTGGGCGGGGCAGCGCCACGCCGATTGGCTGCGCCCGCCCGCTGACGGCCGCCGCTGACAGATGTCCCGCCCCCCTCCCCCGGCAGGAGCCGCGCCGGTGAGACCGGCGGGACGCGATACCGGCCCCCCCTCTCCCCCCCCCGCCCCCAACGGGTCCCGGTGCGCACCCCCGGGGGAGACCCGTCCCCGGCACGCTGTGCCAAGTCACAGCTCCGGGTTTGCCAATCTATAGCTGGGTTTTTTTGAAAAATGACACCGAAGGGAAATAGGAGGTGAGACGAACCCCTTTAATGGCGATAATTGGTAAGATGCACTTCAGGGTATAAAAATACTTCTCAGGTACAAAATAATATACGCATTTAAACAGAAAACACGCGGAGGCAGCGGCATCCACGTGCCACATCATGCGAACTGATCATCCGCTCCAGCACCATGAAAATGACCAAAACATTCACCGGTTCAGTGCAAAAAAAGGCAGTTCAGCCTGGAGAAGGATCCAGGAGAGACCTTACAGCCCCTTCCAGGCCCTAAAGGGGCTACAGGAGACATTGGGGGGACACTCTTTATCAGGGAATCCAGCGATAGGACACAGGGTAACAGTTTTAAACTGAAAGAGGGGAGATTTAGATGAGGTATCAGGAAGAAATTCTTTCCTCTGAGGGTGGTGAGACACTGGAATGGGTTGCCCAGAGAAGCTGTGGCTGCCCCATCCCTGGAGGGGTTCAAGGCCAGGCTGGATGGGGCTTTGAGCAACCTGCTCTGGTGGGAGGTGTCCCTGCCCGTGGCAGGGGAGTTGGAACTCTGTGATCTTTAAGGTCCCTTCCAACCTGAACCATCCCACGATTCTATGAAAAAAGCCACCCAGCGGTGAGTGACATCATCTCCCCAGTAAAGAATGTCTTTGCAGCACTTGTCAGGTCCCGGTTTCCACGTGTTCTCTGCCTCGGCAGCTCATTACACCCGCTCCCACGGGCTGTTTATAAACCCATGCAGCCATCCTGCATAACTACCCCCTCTCACACACGAGGGATACCAACATCCTGCAATAAGGACGACAGAACCGTCACCAAGAGCATTAATGTTCTGCAAATTCCCTTCTACTGCCTCTCTAGACAGAGGACCTTCCCTGATTTTCCCGGCTTAGGGATAAACAAGGAGTTTTCGTCAACGAATACTGACTTTGGTGCAGAGGAGAGCAGGCAGAGAACGGGTCTGTTTATCTCCACCGCTGAGCATGAGTCATTCCTCCACCGCGGCTCTCTCCGCCGGTGGCTGTGCTCGCAGTCATAAAGCAGCGGTCGGTTTAATTATCAACAGGGAAGCACAAAAGACAATACTCCATTTGCCTCACTCTGAAGTGATTCAAAGAAGAGAGAGACTAGGAAAAAAAAAAAAAAGGCTTAAATACTACACAAAGCATGAGACACAGCATTTCGCGTGATTCCCTGCACCCTCCTTTCACTACACCGTTTCCACGTCTATGCATTTTTGGCTTGCTGCACAACAGCAAGTGTTTTATGCACAAGATATAATTATAAAACAGAAAAGAGCTAATTAGCATCTCTTCAGTTTGGATTAAGGTCTTTGGCAAACCTTTTTTCAGCCTGTACGATATGCGGAGACCTCAACGCTTCCCACATTGGTAAACAGATGAGAATATCAATAAAATTATGAGCTTTTAAGCTAGAATTAGAGAAAATGTGCCATTTTACCTTGGCTTTAGTAAACCGTAAATCTCTTATTGCCTTATAGAAAACATTTTCCAGTTTTCTCTAAAGACACTTTAGAAGGAATGTTCTAAAAAACAAATGGTATAAATGCTCTCCGGTGCTTTGGGTAGGAGCTGAAGTTTTTCTGATAGAACTCGTGGGACAAAACAGCAGCCAGTGCCTGGTTGAAAAGAACATACATCACTACACACCACCACGTCAGGTTGTGAAACCCAAGCGTGATGGCCATGGATACATATATCAGGAGCTCTGCAAAATAATGAGGGCAAGAAACTCTCTCAAACCAGTCCCCGAAAGGTACGCTGTGGCCCAGACTTAGGACCTTTCCTGCAAGCAAACAGAAGGAAATTAGGTAAGAACAACATACATAAAATAAACTTTTATCTTCTACTCCCAATTACAGAACAAAAGGCTCATTAAGGTTATCATCATCATCCACCTCCATCTGATCTGGCAGCTTTGCATTTCTTAATGAAGTAAGATGCCACCTCTGGCTGTTTGCGCAAATACAGGGTAAGGAAACCTATTTTTAGCCCACATGGAGACAGAAGGGAGGTCCCCGAGGAGTGGCACAAGTCCTGAGCATTAGCACGTGGCTGTCCTTAGGACAACAGAAGCTAGACCTTTGTTTAAAGTTCTATAGAGCTACAGATACGCAGACACAGAGACACACACGCTCCCCACTCAACCATCCAATCTCGCTTCCAAACAGCCTCATTTAATCTACTGAAAGTCTTACAGAGAGCACCCCACTACAGGAACTGAAAAATACTTGTTTTAAGGTATTAGAAGCTACCCAAGCCA
Organism: Calidris pygmaea; assembly: GCA_003697955.1. Taxonomy (NCBI): domain Eukaryota; kingdom Metazoa; phylum Chordata; class Aves; order Charadriiformes; family Scolopacidae; genus Calidris; species Calidris pygmaea. Next base: position 4,491,326 of record QJSC01003367.1, read on the forward strand.
ATTGAACCAACCAGGAAAAAATCACCTAAGTAAATGGTTGGCAGAAAGGAAACATCTTACCTGATTTACTTTTTCTAAGATTAGCTAGAATCACCAGACATCTGTGCTGGTGAAGAGAGGCCCAAACGTACATCATAACTCCTACAATGTGATACCAGCAGATCTGCACAGAAAGCTCTTTTCCTGCATGAAATACATTTCATTAATATATGGCCAGCAAATACCTTCCCAAGCATCATCCCAAAACACCCTACATATTTTTGAAATGTTACTGTCTTACAAAATTCTAGAAGTGAGCCTCTAATCCCTTGAAAGATGCTTTTAAATCCTGCGTCATGTAAGCGCTCAGATGGTAGTTCATTTCTATTAACCGCTCTACACTAAAAATATCTACTTTTTAATCCAGTAGCTCGAGGTACAGCATGATGTACAACCAACACAGAATTGATAGATTAAGACCTCAATATCCAACACTGTAATTTTCATCATCTTAATTAAAAGATGTTGTCATGGCTCAGGTCCATGTGTAAGTACACAGTCGTTTGTCTTGTTCACAGTGAGTGACATACATACACACATATATTGACACTCACATACACAGTGTGAACCATTCAGGCCTTCAAAAAAAAAAAGTTAACTGTACTAATTTACAAGCCAACACACCATCTCTAAGAATCTACAAGATGTGAAAAGTAGAAGACAGCTCCAGAAAGAAGGCGGCTTTATCTCAACATAGGAGATTGGAAGGTCCTTTTTAAAAAAAATCGTTGGGTTAAACTAGAGCTGACGTGGCTGGAAGCAGTTAAAAAATTCACTGAAGTTACATACTTGGTAATGACCACCTTAGAAAAATTAGTCATAAGAGAAGTGCTACAACCAGCCCGTGATTCATCTGTGCAGGGGAACAGCAACTCAGCCTGTGAGACTCAGAGGAATGTGTTGGCAGAAATAAATCATATCATTCCAATTTCTGCTGTATTAATGGAGACATTACAGTAAGGGGGGAAAGAAGAGACTGACTGATGCAAGGCAGAGCAGTGGCCAGTTCCCAACAGAAAACAAAGGTGGTGATCTTGCAGGCTCACCTTACAGGAAAGCTTACAACAAAAAACCAAACTCCAGTTTGAGACGTGAAGTTGTGTAGTGGCACTTGAGAACTGGTGCCTGTTACTGTCCTTCATAAAGTGTATGTACCTCAACGCGAGTCTGATCGGAAACAATCCTGAAAGTATCTATGTGAGATGTCTTTCAGGAAGTACCAGTGAAGACAAGGCCAAGAGGAGACCTTATTAATGCTTCCAAGTATCTAAAGGGTGGGTTGAAGAAGGACGGAGCCAGATTCTTTTCAGTGGTTCCCAGTGACAGGACGAGGGGCAATGGGCACAAGCTGGAACACAGGAAGCTCCACTCAAATATGAGGAAAAACTTCTTTATGGTGAGGGCGACAGAGCACTGGAACAGGCTGCCCAAGGAGGTCATGGAGTTCCCTTCTCGGGAGATCTTCGAGACCCGCCTGGATGCAGCCCTGAGTGATGTGCTCTGGGCAACCCTGCTTTGGCAGGGGAGCTGGACTAGATGATCTCTAGAGGTCCCTTCCAACTCTGACAATTCCGTGATTTCGTGAAAGCGTGGATCAGTGTCTGTATAATGCTGGTTGATTATGTGAAATAGCAAAACTTTGACTTTGAACTATGCCAGTAAGTATTTTCACGTCTCATCAGTTAACACGCTTCTCACACAAGCGGCCCTCTATGAAACCGAGTGAACCGTTTGCCACGACGGAAACAAATGGGAGGCAAAATGCATTCTTTGGGAATAACCAAGCAGGCCCTTACCATTCCTGACGTCAGCAGGCACTTGACATAGCACAGTTGAGCCGACGGCAATGTAATAAGCAAGTCCAAAGCAATATTGCACGATATGAATGACGCCGCTGGAAAACACGCTGGTCCAGAGGCATTCTGCAAGCCTTCGGCAGCTATGCAGCCAAAGCAGCAGGAGAACCAGGAGCGCAGAGAAGTGCTCACAACCTGCTTGCAGATAAAAAATAGCAACTTTGAGACAGACAGGAACACTTAAACCCCGACGGTGTTTCCAAAAAAGGCTATTTTTTCCCCTCCCCACAGCAAAATTTTACCCTCAACTGGGTAAATATTTGTAGAACGTGCACTGGGGAAAATACTTGTAGATCTGAGGCACTGCTGACCACAGCAAGATTACTTCTAGAAGGTGCTAATGGCCCTTTCTGCTAAAAGAACTGCTGAAAGCCATAGTGTACATGAACTAGAAAATCAATCATATACACAAATTAGAATGACTTCAACCTTGATTAATGACAAAGGGACTTAGTATTCCAGAAAAAGTCCCCCGAAGCCTAGTTTAAAAGCAGCTGATGAAGTAGCACTTGAAAAATACACGTTCAGCACAGGACGGCAGTGAAGCTTTCTAACATTTATATGGCTGCACCGTAATAGCTGGAATACTTGCCCGTGTCCTCGCTCTGAGAATCTCTGCCAAGAGCATGGTGCACGTGCTGAATCCATGATGGGAGTGACCCTCCGAGGAACTCAGCTCGGAAAAGCCAGATCAGCAGAAAGCCGTTCCAGAGCACAGAAACCACATAAAAGTGAGTAAACCACCTGTGGGAATAAAAAGAGGCGTCATTAATGTTCTCGTCGTTCCTTAGTTGGAAATGTAGCTGCAGGACAGGCTTGCCTGATGGTGAGTACGTGACCTTTTGGCTCCCACATCAATAAGTAGACAACTCAGGACTCCAGTGGCACCAAGCAGGAATAACCCTAACGCCTTCTTTCCCCAGTGAAATGCTGCATGGAATAACCTCTAATTTAGCTTACCTTACTAACCATAGGTGCACTAAAGAGAAGAAAGTGTAAACCATGCATTGCAAAGGTATTCCTCAGCACTTACAACTAATCATGATGTGCACAACTTTTTCTTTATAATTTACACCACTGAAAGCATTTCCATATTAATGTTCTGGGCATTTCCAGGCTGTTGTGCCTAGCAGCACTCCCACTTTCCTTAGTTCTCATGGATGCATTACACAACTTGTTAAAGTTCACAAATGACAAATGCAGATGGTAAAAGGCAACCAGAAGTAATTAGTCAGCTGTTCACCAAGATACCTTGTCCCTCTGCAAATTCAAGGTCTGTAACAATCATATAGACAAAAAGGAGAGACTGCCAAAACCACTGGGTGACTACAAGGCAAGACCACATTTTTTTTTTTTAATAAAACAAAGTATCCCTCAACCTCATAATGCACTTATAAAAGCACATCATGCATTACTGAAATGCAATTATGGTCAAGACAGGTAACTGGATGGACTTAAACAGCCTTATGATATCCAGCTTAAACTAGGTGATGCAGTATTTCCTTTGCTTTTAAGACTAGAAGTCTTTTTGGCTACGAATAAAAATCAGAACCTCTGGAAACACGTGCAAAGTGATGAAATATGTACCACGAGAAGATACTGACAGCCTTGTCTTGACAATGTTAACTATCGGCGCAAAACTAAGATATAACTGTATAGTCAGAGAAGATGGTATTTCTCTGAAACATGCAAACTATTCTTTTGGGGGAGTGCAGGGGTACAACACCCTTGCTTAGTGAAACTAAATAGAGTGACCCCCTCCCAAAGCACCTCAGGTGACTCTCAACAGCAATACAGAGGTCAAATTGGAACCAGAGAGACAGTGAGCATCCCTGCATGCTCCAGAGCACCCTGCCCATTAGCAGTTGGTATCCCCTTCACATGATCCATTCTCCTTTCCAGTTCCTTCTCCTACCAAGCAGAAAAGCACCATTCGCTCTGCTGATTTGCAACAGCAGAAGTAAAATTTAGCCCCTCTTGTTTTCTGCTTCAAAGACAAAGAGAACTCGTATATTGATAAAAACTCCACCTCCAAGTTTTCCAGCTCCTTCCCTGCTGTCCTGCTACTCAGCAGACTTCTTTCTCGTCGCTCGCCACAGAACTTTCTCCACACACGTTGCTTTTTGCTCCCAGCAGACAAACAAGCCCTTCCAGCTTAGCAGAGACGTGCCCTGCGAGCGTTCAGCAATCCCAATTACGCTGGGGATGTGTCTGGCCTACAGAGCAATCCAGCACTGCCGTGTCACCCCTCAAGGACACAAACGTTCAGTATTTGCCAAACCAACCTGAAATGAATCATAACATTTGACAAGATGGAAGAGCAAAGTTAAAAACAAGCCCAGGCTAGTGAAAATACAGTGCTTGTTTGGAAACAAGGTGCAGATGAATGGAAACACAAAATGCTTCAATGACTACCTTCAGGATCCTCTCTGTTCTTTCAGCTAGCAAGGTTATGGGTTCACTGCTCAAGCAACAGAATTGCTTTGTAGATGTTGAGAGCTCAAGACTAATTCCCTGAAAAAGCCACCTTATTCAGACACCACCTTCCCTAAAAAGAGGTGGTGAGAAACTTCTGTTGGAGAAAGGACAACTCAAATGAGAACCTACCTTAATAACGTGACACTTCACAGTACACTGCAATTAAAACAAAGCCTTAACGAGCCCTTATTTTTACTGAGGGTACCACAGAGCATAAACACTCCCTGGGTATTTTCTGTAACCAGAAGCCTGATAACTAAGACACTGCATTACAACCTTTCCATGAATAACATGCTGTGTCACAAAACTTTTTTTAACACTTGGTTTGCAAGCTATGCATATAAAATGTGTCAGTGCTAACAAGATCATTACAATGGGAGCGATCGGATCTTTGGGTTAAGTAGCCACCCAGTCTTGTCCTGCTGGCCAGGCAAGAGCCTGTCGTGCCTAAGTCCAAGTCAAAGGCTAGTTCTAGTCACAAATCTCAAATTATCAAAAATGATGAAATCCCAGTAATGAATAGAAAGCTGTAAGTGGGTTTCCCCCCACACACTTTCATCCTATTAAACATCAGTAAGAGATGCGTTTGGATAACACAGCTGTTCTTCTGCCTTATTACAGAATCACAGAATGGTCAGGGTTGGAAAGGACCTTCAGAGATCATCCAGTCCCCCACCCCCCCATGAAAGTGGGGTCACCCAGAGCAGGTTCAACAGGAACACATCCAGGTGGGTCTTTAGTATCTCCAGAGAAGGAGACTCCACATCCTCTCTGGGCAGCCTGTTCCAGGGCTCTAGCACCCTCAAAGTAAAGAAGTTTTTCCTCATGTTGAGATGGAATTTTCTGTGTTCCAGCTTGTGCCCGTTGCCACTTGTCCTGTCAGCGGGCTCCATCGAGAAGAGTCTGGCCCCATCCTTAGAGACTTGTTCGTGCCGAGTCCTGGCCGTTATGAGTACGCTAAGTCACATTTTAAAAAGAATCCTTGAAGGAGGAAGACGACTGAAAATCGGTTTAAGCCAGTAAACCTGTGGTACGTTTGCGCAGTCTGGCTCAGGGGTCACTACTCCCAGGTCCCCCACCTCAGCCTTACAGGAAAGGCTGGTTCATGCAGACACCGGGATTCAAGGGAATTAGGTTTTTGTTCCCATCTGGGTGACGCGGGCTCGGTACGACCGCCGTCCCTCCGCTCCCCCGGCTGCCGAAGCGGCGCGGCGCTCCCTCAAGGGAGCAGAAATGGCGGCGGCGGCGGCCCGCCCTCCGCACCGCCCCTTCCCTCACCTCTTGGGCACCTGGAGGAGGCGCAGCCAGGCCGGGCCCTGCCCCCAGCCGCCCTTCGTCTTCCCGTAGCGGATGAGATCCTGGAAGAGGCCGGAGACGAAGCCACCGGGCTGCCCGGCCCGCCGTAGCAGCAGCAGCAGCAACAGTAGGGCCGCCAGGAAGGCGGCGGCCAGCAAGGCCCAGGCGGCCGCCAGCACCGCCGCCATGGCCGCGGCGCCCGCCCCGCCGTAGGCCCGCCCCGCTCCGCCCACCGCGGGCCGGGCGACGGCGGCGGCGCTGCCCCTTCCCGTTCTCCTTCCCCTTCCTCTGCCCGCCCTGGGGAGCGGGGAGTGCGGGAGCCGTGGCCGCTGAGGCGGGGGACTGTGTTTATGCCGTTACCGAGTGCATCGTTGGCTCCATGGCCGCTTTCCCTCCCGGTTCCGCGGCCGGAGGGGAGGTGCCGGGGGTTTAGCGGCCCCGGGGAGAGGCAAAGGTGCTGGTCACGCCGTGGCCTCCCCCGGTAATCCCCGGAACGCCCCCGCTCCTGGGGAGAGCCCACCCGCCGTGCTGCGTCCAGCTCTGGGGGCCCCAACATCAGAAGGACATGGACCTGTTGGAGCAGGCCCAGAGGAGGCCATGAAGATGCTCAGAGGGATGGAGCACCTCTGCTGTGAGGGCAGGCCAAGAGAGCTGGGATTCTTGAGCTTGGAGAAGAGAAGGCTCCATGAAACCTTATAGCCCCTTCCAGTACCTAAAGGGGCCCCAGGAGAGATGGGGAGCAGAGGAACAGAACATGTAGTGGTAGTGTGAGGGCTAGTCGCTTCAAACATGAAGAGGGTAGATTGAGATTAGATTTCAGGAAGAAACTTTTCCCTCTGAAGGTGGTGAGACACTGGAACAGGTTGCCCAGAGGAGCAGTGGATGCCCCATCCCTGGAGGTGTTCAAGGCCAGGCTGGATGGGGCTTTGAGCAACCTGCTCTGGTGGGAGGTGTCCCTGCCTGTGGCAGAGAAGTTGGAACTTGATGATCTTTAAGGTCCAGTACAACCCAACCCATTCTACAACAAGAAAGGAAGGACTTTCCTTGACTTCCTTGTGTCCTGAGAAATCAAGAAGCCAACCAGCTTGGCACCAAAGGGAGATGGTTCTCTGGGGCCCCCAGGAAATGACCCCCTGCCAGCATCCCTCCCGCATGCGTGCGAGGATGCGAGTTGAGTCTTCCCTTCATAAGAGAGACCTGACTATGACTTGGCTGGTGTTCAAGTGCTGAGTTATCTGACCAAATATCACTTAGTCAACTGTCTGACTCACTGCCTCTGAGGAGACACTGAAAGGTATTTCAAATTTTCCATAATACATGTGAGAAAAGCAATGATGTTTAGTGTGGGCATACTTATGCTAGTACTTATTAATGCTCTAGAGTAAAATAAGATTTTAAGTCAGGATTCTAAGGAAAAAATACTTTGACTGTATTTCCAAGTCTTTCCAAGACTAATTTGATTAGTCTTTAGTGCTACTTCAAACCGTCATGAAAGTGGTAGATTAAGAGAATAAAGCAATGGCCAACACCTTGCAGCTCACTCAAGTACACACAGGTTTTTAACTTCAGGAGGAACTTCTGTTGATAGGGATACGCTTCCACAACACCGATGTGGCTGCCTTTATCGTGGTACCTCCCAAGGTACCTTTAAAGGTGTGGATGACTTTTCCCATGTGGTGTTGAATTATGAATTATGTATGGGTACTTTAATTGCATACCAACCAGCTACCAAACCCACATCGTATCTTTTTTTTTTTTTTTGGTGTAGATCAGGCTTGATTGAAAGAGAATTTTTAAATTTTACCAATGTACTTTCCTAAACAGAGATAGAAACCCTCCTGTCAGTGAATCCCACCAAGCAGCACATGCTCAGCCGAAGCACTCATGACATCAATAACATTCCTTTGGGAAAAAATAGTTGGAGCTCAATTGGTGATAAATATCTGGTGATTTTTAGGTAGGAGAGCTGAGCTTTCCTTACCCACCAGCGCTGTCACCTGCATGGCGGCACAGGATTAGCTCCTGAGTTGGGGGCACAGAATTAAGAGGCAAATCTCTTAAAATGACAGCATCCAAACCAGGAGAGCAGGGGGTTGGCGTGGGCTTTAAAGCATTTTTAAAAATACGCTGCAGATTCTCGTGGTGGAAATGGTCGGGCCCATAAAGAGGGTCCATCATTTGTCTCAGCAGTAAACTTTTAAAACTTAAAATAGCTTTGCTCAGCAATTTTCTTGGCTGATGTGGATGCCATTTTCATGAAATGGTCTGAAGACTCCTGGATGGGTGTGTGGCATGGCCCTGCACCGTAGTGAGCAGGTCCCCTGCACCCAGATGATATTTTTGGGTGCAGTTTGGGCTTTGTGGGAGTTTGTAAAGCAAAGGATACGGAATGTGGCTGTTACAGTGCCCAGTGGTGGCCAGAGGGCCTGCCAGCATGCTGCTGGGGGATGGAGCTGATGAACGACAGGAGGGCTCTGGCAGGACAGTCACACGCACCCAGGGACATGCCGTGCATCGTGCCCTGTTCCCCTTTGGGGTGACAGGTACCCAGCTTCTTGGCACTTCAGTCCCCCCCCTAAATTTACCTAACCCAGAGCCACGGAGGTAGAGCTCACACACAGGTCAGTGAAGGAGCAAATGTTTAATATCCAATATTCTTCCGTCAATTAGCCTTTATTTAAGGAACAGGGAGCAGAAAGGCTCTGTGCGGGGGTCCACAGTGCATGGTAAGATTGAGGCTTTGTTTCTCCTCGGCTCCTTGTGTCACCACCTGCGTTACCGGCAAAGCCAGGGAAAGAGGGATTTGGTTGGCACGGGCCAAGCCTTGCTCTGCGCTCTGCCAGGATGGATAAGAGAGAAGGGGGAGAAGTGAGTGTCTGGGGAGAAGTACAGCCGTTACAGACAGAGCAGGTCCCTTTTGGTGTCTGTCTTATTCCTGTGTAATAAGTAAAAGCCACAGCATGTTTTCAGTTGGACGGGCAGATGCTAGACTTCAGCTGGGTCACTCGGCAAAGGTGGCGATCGGCAGAAGGCTGTGGAGTTTCATCCCCGAGGCTTTCTTGGCCACACGGTCGGTGTGCCCAAGGCACCCCCAGCTGCCAGCAGGCTCCAGCCGTGGCCGGTGCGACTGCAGCGCAGGGAAGCAGGACCCGACCTCCAGATGTGGTTGGTTTGCCAGCTGCTTCATCAGAGTTTGGATAATTGGAAGAAGAAGGGAAGGAATACAGCCATGAGGCTGGGAAATGGTTTGAAGGAGAGAGGAATCGGCAGTTGGTCATCTTAAATATACCTTCTATATTTATATTGGCAAGTTATGTTGAGGAGAAGGTGTAAGGTGTACGCTGTTCCTTCTCATAATTGTGTATATTTTTTGCACAGCAGTAAAAGCCATTCTCTCTAGGCATTTTTTGCCTGTTCCTGCACATCTGTGACACATTATATCACTCGGATGCACTTATGATTTTCCTACTTTTTAGACGAATAGTTCCCTCTAGGTGGCACCAGCACTCTTCGGTTCCTTCGAAGCCTGCCACTCTGCGCTGGGCTGCGGCTCCTGCTGCCCGGGAGAGGTCGGGAGGTACCCAAGCATCCTTCCAGCATCCTCTGAGCATCCTTTGAGCATCTACAAGCATCCTTCAGGCATCCTTCCAGCATCCTCCGAGCATCTTTCCAGCATCTTCCACCCGCAGTGCGGCAGGGCTCTCACCTCGCAGTCCCACCTGGTGTTAGCAATTTGTGGCAGTCGATACACCGATAGCATTTGTAGGCTTTGTAATTTGACAATTGCAAACATTTGGGGTTGCGTGTTAGCTTTTCGTGGCAAATATTTGTTCTCAGCTCTGTGACACTTACTCCATCTTATGGGTGGAGATCAGCTTACCTAACTTTACCCATCTAAAAATTAATTGGCTGAAGCTAGTTAGGTGGCTTCTTAGTATAACTGATGGAGATGAGTATCTCCCGAGTGCCAGTTTTTTTCTTCTTAAACACAGATGTCTCAACTGTTGAGCTGAATTGTCCTCCCTGGTGAAAATCCTCCTGATGGAAAGAAAATCTTAAAGGATCCAGAATAAAAATGGGTATAAATTATTTATCCTCCTGAATCTGGAGCTGGTTTGATGAGTGTCATGCAAAAAAGCTTTCACCTTGATTAATAAAAAGCACTTTTCCACAAAGGCCTGGGCCACACGAGAGAGTTATCTGGGAATGTAACTGCTTTGTGTTTCCTGCCTCTTAAGGAGACCTGCTGGGAGAGTTTATAGGCTGCTGTGAGACATGACAAAACTTATTCACCGAGGAGAATGGAGAGAGAGTCTGAAAAGGTGCTGTGCAAATGTGGGAAGGAGAGTCAAGGCTTGGCTGAATCGTATAGAAAATGCTGGAGTGAACAAACGAGAGCTCAAATTTGTGTACCCCAAAGCTAGACTCGTGTGGGCCACTGTGGACCATAATGTCCTATAGTGCTTTGTGAAGTGCCTGTAGGGGTGGGAGGGCACAGGTCTGCTTCAGAGATTTCCAACTCAGACCATCATATTATTCAAAGGAATTTATCTCTGTGAGGGACAAAAATCAGCATCACTTGTTGGCCAGCCCAGAGCAGATTTCACAGCAAGTCTGGACTTAGTAGACTTACCCACTGATTTTATGTAGTAATTTTGGTTTATTTTTTCAATATATAAGGAAGAATAGGATAATTACTCAGTTACTCAGATACTTTTTTGCTGGTTGTTTTGTTCAGATTTTTTTCCAAGGAAGGTTTTCATTTGTTAACCAACGCCAAAAAGCTTTGTGAGTTAAATAACTACAGGTAGGTGTCTTGGTAACCTCTGTGAGACAGGATTTGATGTTAATTTAGGATAAGGGCAACCTTGAAAGTACAATCAAATCAGGGCCACTGTCCTTCAGACCTTTATGAACATGCTTAAAGCCAATATGGGGCGAGGGCCCTAAAATCTAGATGCTCTGTTATGAGACGTGATAATCTATGTTAATTAAGTTGGTTGGTACCAGTGGGTCTAGGAACTTTAATTAGTAGTGCATTCCTTGATTCAGCTAATTAGCATAATGGGGTAAAGTCACACATTTCTGTGATTTGTGGGAAAACAAACCAAGAAAGACAACAGATTGCTACATTTTGAAGGCTAAAATACTGACCTGTGCTCCACTGGTTTTAATCATTGGAAGATAATACCGAGATACTGGGGCCAAGAAATCATAAATCACAGAGCACACAAAAAAAGAGCCTTTAGAGATGTGAGAAACTTGCACTGAAACGCACTTCCCACCATTCAAGGATCACTACTTGCCCTTGGCTTTCAAATTAGAAAATGTGAGTGTTCCCACTAGGCTGACGGAAAGCAGGAATTACTCTCTGATAAGAGGGGAGCTCCCGTGTAGGATTGGTGCCGTGCTCCTGGGATCAACACTGTTATGTTTGCATAGCTCCATAATTCATACACATGAATCTGTAGACCTCAAGCTGTGACTTGTACATCTCTTAGAACCACGATACTAAGATATATGAGTTATTCACTATTCAGCTGTATTATTTGATGAGTTTTCACTGATCACAGCTAGCAAGTATGTTGCAGGCAATCTGAGAGAGTTTGGAGTTTCACTCAGGGGATAAAAGCAGCTGTATTACAGCTTGTATGATGTTGATCACGGGCTGGTCACAGGCTGTGAAAGCCAAGTCTGTGCAAGTTGTTGTTTGCTATATAAACCTGCATTTAGATTTAAATAAAATATTATCTAAGGATGTTCGTAAGGGAGAAAGCTACCTAAACCTCATACTGATCACTTGAATCATTTTGATTTGCAGAATAGCTTAATGAGAAATAAATACACCTTTAGTTAAGATTATAGTTAAGTTATGGTTAAAATGAGAGCAGGGAAGATGAATTAAAATTCCCAGGGATGCATCATTAATACTTGCTTTGTCAAAGGGCAGTGGTCCATGATACAGCCCCAGGGCTTGGCAGGAGCAGAATTCAGACCCTTGATAGTAGTAAATAATTGTCTGACTCTGTACCAAAAATCCTCAAAGGATTCGTGGAAGACATTCTTACCTGTTTTTGTCTTCTGTATATTGTTAATGTTCTTTTAGAAATACGCCAGAACCTATTTGCTTGCAAAATGATTGGTTTTACCTGGACTAAAGGCTGCATTCAGGCACAGGTTCAAAAGTAAAGGCTTTTCCCTGAGATTCCTGTTGAAATTTTCAGACTCAAATATAAGAGTTGAGAGTTCAGGGGCACCGACTGCCTGCCAGAGGAGAAGGACCAATGCTGATAAAAGCCTTGGAGGGCAGTTAGTTTAAACAGGGCTATCAGCTGACGAGGGAAAGCTCTGAGTAAACTTGGCAGGCAATGAGAAAGGTAATAGCGACATTTATAACTCACGATTGGGAAGGGTCAAGGAAACAAAGGCCATTTGTATGCTGCTTTATGCTCTCCATGGAAATGGATGGCATTAGGGGCCCTTTCCTATGCCCTCTGGGGCTGTACAGAAAGTGTTTTAACGCCGGTACCTGTTTCATAAGAATCAGCTGGGAAACAGGAGGGAGTTTGGGACATAGCTGCTGTTCTCTGGGGCTGTAGAAGTTGTTCCAGGAGGAGAAAAGTTGCTTCAAAACTATCTGAAGGGAAAGAGTTTTCTATGTGTGGCCAAACTCCAAAGCAGCCAAGCTGTAACATGCGTTAGCACAACTGACAGCTTATCTCCAGTGGCTGTCAAAAGGAGCCTGCATATATGACTGCACATAGCAGTCATGGGGAGCACAGTTCGGGCAGTTGCTGTTCTGCTGTTCATGTGAGTCATTCACAGCAGCAAGGACTGAAAACTACCTTCTTTTTTTTTTTTTTTTCTAAAATGTGTTGTAGAATAATCTTGGCTATGAATTGTTCTTTATTATGTAGAACCTGCGTTCTAACTCTGAGATTTCATCTGCCGTGGAGAAAAAGAGGGAAAAAAGGGTCCTTATGCTTTGGTGATCCTAGATACAGGCAGGTTCAGGATGTGGCCATGGATCTGGTCACATCTCAAATATCCATATCCATTTGGAAAGAAGAGACTCCACATTTTGCATTGCAGTGTTGTGAACACAGAGAATTGTGAATGCGACAGAGTTTGGTTTAGATACCCAATCTATACATGAAGTTCTGTACCAGGACATTTGACATCACCCGTTTTTATTGTGGGCTATGGGAATGCTCTTTCTGAGTAGCAGAAACACCTTCTCAAATAAGCATCATCCAGAGTGGGTCCCTCTCCCTTGGTATGGAAGGCCTATGTTCCAGAGATGATATTGCCTGTTTCATCAAGGCAAACTCTAGACTTGAAAATGCCGGGCCATTGCCCTGTTCCAGAATGCAGATGAGTATTTTATTCCATATGTTATCTGTGTTTTGCTGCGTTGTGCCATAACATGAAGACATATGCTTCATTCATGTATCTGCTCATACTTACTGGTGATCCTGCCTTGGGAAAGATACAGCGGCTCAATGAACCCTTACTGTCCATGACCTGTGACTAGAAATAAACTCAAGTTTTCAACTACTAAGTACAGTTAGCAGCTGTAAAAACAGCTGTAGAAAATCATTTGTGTTGCTAAACTTAAACATGTCACAGGGGAATGAAAGCTGTTTATGAATATTCAATTTTTTCTTCCATTTATCCTTATTGTATAAATATCATTCTGGCAAATTAACTCTTCCTGATTAACTCAGTGCAATATCAGAAAGATAATTTAACATCTTTGTTTTCTTATTAGCACAAGTATTCACACATTCTTATAAAGGGCGAAGAGGTAACAGCATGGATATTGTGTAAGATCTGTGCTAGTTGTATCTGGTTCGTGCTTCAAACTGCTGAGGGATCTTAGCAGGGCTTGGTCCTAAATGCATCTGAGCTCAAGCTTTTGGTCTGATGCGCGGGTTGGAAATGACACAAGCTACTACTGGCTTCGCAGTATTTCCAAATGAAGGCGTATCTCTGCAAGAGAATGTGATTTTCTTCATAGGAAATTAATTTTATCTGTAGCTTGTGGTTACAAATCCCGGTCTAGTTCTGAATGAAACTGGAAGCAAGAACAGAATTAGCTCCACTTTAGCTCGCACATCTTGTTTTATTCTGGCAAATAAAACCCCTACTTTGCTGTGTTCTTCCCTTGCTGGCATATGCTAAATTTTGTATACTCCTTTTTGCCAGCTGCTTGATTAATTTTTATCTTGGCTTGCTTTTCTAGTTGATTTTTTGTAGTAACAGATTTTTAAAGGATTTTTTTTTTCCCCCGGTGTGCTTCTCGACAGAAAATCTCTAGTAAATATTGATCAGGAAAGTGTTACAGTAGTATTTTTCTCAATAAATATTTATTAGAGGCTTAACACCACAAACCCCTGAAGAATTGTAATAAATATTGACTACAGCCGAGACACAAAGAGTGTCTGAAGAGCCCTGCGTGCTGCAAGCATGTTCAGATGCAGCTGAGCTGGTGATTTTTAGGTAGGAGAGCTGAGCTTTCCTTACCTGCCAGCTCTGTCGCCTGCATGACGGCGCTTCTGAGTCAGGGGCACAGAATTAAGAGACAAAACTCTTAAAACAGCATCCAAACCAGGGGAGCAGGGGGTTGATCCTGGTTTTAAAGCATTTTTAAAAATACGCTGCAGGTTCTTCTGGTGGAAATGGTCTTCTGGGGTTGATAGACACATGAGAAGCCAGAAAGATTTTTGTGATAGAGCTGGGCAAGCAAGCTGGTACCTGCTTCATTCGCATCTGTGTGCAGGGCTGGGCAAAATAATTAATAAAAAAAAAAAAGTCTGGAATTGCCAAAGGCAATAAAAGGTCATCCACAAGTTAATTACTTGTAGTGCCTTACCTACAGGTTTCCACTGACACAGGCTGCTCTGTTGGTCTCTGAACTAGGGGCTAGAAAAATAAACGGTTATGAGGGGGTAGATATGATGGAGGCATGTGGGGTCTCCAACCATAAATAATCTCAGCTCAGTGGTCAGACACTGCAAGCAGCTTTGGCTAACGTCACGACTGACTTGCCAGATTCATTGTGTGCTGACCAGCGATCGAGACAGCAATTAATAAATATTCTGATTGTCGGGACTCAAAACAAAGCTGAGGTCATGGGGGGCTGGCACAGTTACCTGGGAGGAGAAGCAGCCTGTGCTCTCCAGACTGCCGGTTTCTGGGCTGTTTTAATGAAACCTTACCCTGACAGGCTTCAAAACCCTTGGAAGGAGAGCAACAAGGTGACTGTCAGAGCAATGGGGATGTATTGCTTGTGCGTGCCTCTGCCCTTCGTGCCGGGAGCACAGAGCAATGTGCTGGCTCTGCTGTACCCATAGCTCAGCTATACCCGTGGCTCTGCTGTACCCATAGCTCAGCTATACCCGTGGCTCTGCCGTGCTTTACATACTGAATACTGTTCCCACCGAAATCACTCCCAGTCCTTGAAGCAGTTAAAGGGAGAAAAAAGGGGGAGATGAAAATGGCAGCAATTTGGACCAGAATGTCCAAACAATTTAGGTTTTCCTTTCCAACCGCGCAGCCTGTAGGTGCCAGAAGAAATACAGCCAAGGCAGGGTCACTAAAGCTCAGGGCAGACAGGGCACAGGGCAATAAGTGATAAAGACCTCTCCGCATCTGCCAGTCGTTTAGACCGTTTCAGAAGGGTGTCAGCGGCCCTTTCTCCTGCTCTCATTGACAGGGACGTAGGGACGGAAGCACTGGTTGTCCTGCATGGTGGCTCTGTGGCTGGTGGGCTGGCCTGGCGAGGGGCATGAACATTGCTGGCATGTCCCAGCTCTAAGTGGGCGAGAGTGACTCTCCCTGATCCTTCAAACTCAGTTATCTTGCTGCTGACTTAGGTCTTATTTCAAGAACCTCTCCCTATTCAGCAGAGGATTAAACCCAAGCTTTAGTGGCTTTGCTGAACAGGGGTAGAGTTAAGCTCAGGACCTCCCTCATATTTATTAGTTGATAGTCAGAGGTCTGGCTGTCATGAGCAGTGTATGTAAGAGCTGTGAAGGCCCATAGAATGGCCAGCCTGGTGCTTATCATGCCTGAATTTGGATGGGACCATCTGTGCAACGCTCATGCTGAGTCCCTCTGCTTGTCCTCAGCCCCTGCCAGACCTGTTGTCCGGGGAGCAACAGCACTTGCTTCCTCTCCGCCTCTGCAAAAATCACAGAATCACAGAAGGTTTTATGTTGGAAAGGACCTTAAAGATCATCAAGTTCCAGCTCCCCTGCCATAGGCAGAAACACCTCCCACCAGGTTACTCAAAGCCCCATCCAGCCTGGCCTTGAACACCTCGAGGGATGGGGCCTCCACAGCTTCTCTGGGCAACCTGTTCCAGTGTCTCACCACCCTCATAGTGGGAAAAAAAAAATAAATCAGTTTTAATAGTATCTCCTCTGCTTACTGATTCTCAGTGATCAGAGGGTCTGGTGGAAACCTTTGAATTCGTCATTTCATACCAAGGCCACCCCTTGGCTTAAATTCAGCTCCCAACCTGCTCAATGTGCTCCTCTGAAAATCCATCCTGGCTGGGGAAACATGCATCTAATGTCTAATTTTTCATTTCACCCCGATCCAGACAGTTTTAGCCTGCTGTCCTGCCTAATTCACCTCCTAATGGAATCAGTGGCTTCCAATTTGTTTGAGGACTTCAGGAAAAGCACAGTTTAATTCCTAGCGAGTGATGTCTCTGCTGGAGAGGCAGCTTCGGTGTTCGTCACACCTAAAAATGCCATGACAGTGGATGTTTTTCTCTGCTCAGTTCCTTCCTTTTATCTGCATGCAGCATTTGTTTCCACTTACATCTAAGGAGACTTGGAAAGTGATCTGATGAATTAGAAGAGGCAACTTAGGAGGAAATGAAAATAACTCTACTCGGCTCTCTGCTGCTTCCTTAAGTCTCTCTGTGACTAGTACTAAGCTGTTATGATACAGGATTTTTGAGATGCCAGGGAGGGAAAAACAAAGGGGTTTCTGTGTAACACTAAGTTTTCCACCCTGGGGTTTTGGATTCCTGTTTGTGGGACAGACACTGAGCTACCCCACCGCTGCCCACCAGCGCTGAACCCTCGCACGGAGGGGCATCACTTTGAGGGAGCTCTAGTCTGGTCTGTACAAAAACCCCGATACTCTCCTGGGGAAACAAAAGGGGATTCTTTCTTCATTTCTCATTGAAAATAAAGAAGAGGCATAAATCTTAGCAAGAAATACCACAGCTTCTTACTTACCTCCTTTTTCTCTGCTTTGGAAATCAAAATTGCTGGGTCCTGCAGCCAACCTGGCCTTCATGGGAAGAGCATGGGGCTAGTCTGAACATGCCACTACTAGAATCCAATAAATTCTGCTATTTTAGCTTTTTTACAAGTATCAAACTGTACTTTGTGTCTTTCCTGTGCAAAAATCTCCCTCTCTTTTTCTCTCCCCTTTTCTCTCTCTGTGTCTTTTTTTTTTTTTTTTAAAAACCATGCAGGAAATGTTTTGGAAGGGAGAGTCAAGAGACTTAAGTCTGGAATTTTTATGTACACCAGAAACTTAAATGTGTGGTTCAAGCTGATAAACTTACCACACCTCTTTCTGTTTTCTTTATAGACTTATTACAAATATCTGGCTTGGAACCTAGATTTATGGTGTGAACAAAAGAAATATAAACCATAGGGACATGAAAAGATAAATCTCAGGAGGAGACATAAAAGGGTTTGTTCAACTTTTAAACTGTTTCTTAATGAAGCAAAACACTCATTTTTTAAAATGTTCATGTTTTAAGAAACTGTTGAACATTAGTGATGCCACATATAAAATACAACCTCTATTGTTTTATTCCTGAGTTGAAATTACATATAGAGCGTCCAGTCCTGAGTTTCTCTAGCATCACCGTTTGCATTGCTCTCAATTGGAGGTTTGTGCAAGAAAAGGAACAGCAAGCACAGAGCACTCGAGCTATATTTTTAAACAAGAGCTCTCCAGAATTTCCCAATGGTGGATTTAGGAGCACTTTTTGGGATTCATTTCAGGTAGAATGTTTTGTGAAGTTTGCACTTTATTTCCAGTATGAATTTGTGTGACTTCAGCTTCTTGCTCTATGGACTTATTGTACCTCGGTCTCCTATGGATTTAAAAATCCATCTTGCAGACTCACCACAACTGCATGCACCTGTGATCAAATCATCCTTGTTCTTATTTGTTGATTTAGATGAGAACCACCACTTGCAGCTGTCTGTGAAAGACATGCTTCCTTTATGGCTGTTTGTTGAATCTCTTTCAGGTAAGCAGAATCACCCTTTGATTGCAAGCACCAGAATGAACCCCACTGTTCTGACAGGAATTTCATCCACGCCAGACAGAGAAGAAATCTGACTTTCCTATTCAGTTTATATTATATGCTCAAGGATTGCACAAGCCATCCTATTGCAACAGGAGTGTGTGTTTAAATGACTATCAACCAATACCCCATTAATACCTAAATACGGATTAGTTTGAGTAAGACAGTGTGTTCATTTGGCCCAACTAAGTGTCTGATAGTTGAACTGAAACCTCGAAAATTTTACATGTCAACATCATGTGTCACTAAAAATGTATGAGGATAATTTTGTGAAGTCAGTGGGTTTCTACTGTGTTCACAAATAACAGGATTATGTCCTAGGTCCACTTTTAGGTTTTTATCGAGGGTGTCTTTGCCTAGAGTGGAGCTCTTCTGCCTTTGGAAAAGGGGATTTAGGAAGTAAAGATTTATATAAGGCATAGATTCAAGCTAACATTTTTGAAAAAATATGTGCTCCAAGTCTATGTGATTCAGTCATCTAATTGCCCAGATCAATAAATAAGAATTTACTTTCCACTGGGAAACTAGAAGATCCTGGATGGGGAGCTCAATTGTAGGTTTAGTTGGTCCCCACATCAATGGTGGGAGTTATTCACCTTTAATGGTTCCTTAGTGTCCCCTGTGAAAGGAATTCTCCAGACTGATAACCACAAGGAGCCACACCAAGGTACTGCCACCACAGCTGCTCTCACCAGGCACCTTTCCCAAAGGCACTGTAGAAGTTCCAAGGCCAAAATGACTGTAATGATGGATCTACCCATTCAACCCCATCAGGATGCCTCTCAGAAAAAACAACGAGGCAACTCAGTAGGAACAGGTGGGGAATTTATGCTGCTCCTACCCGAGCTGTCATTTCCCTGCGGCTAAATAAGGTATTTGCTCCTGACCCTTTTGAGAAGACTAAATTAACTGAAAAGAAAATCAGGTCTGAATCCAAATGTAAACAGATTATCTCTGGGCCCTAACAAACGAGATTGCTGTGAAGAATTATGTAATTCTCAAATTTGACCTCCAGTCAGTGCAAAGCTTCAAGAGCAGCCTCATCTTTACAGGGATCTACTTGGAACTTTAAAGCATCTATGGCTCTGTGGTTTTGTCATGAGCACGTAGTAAATGTGTCTAAACACAGCTACTGTCAGTGTCTGGGAGTTACCAGCTAAGACAGAAGCAGCTAATTGAATACAGCACTAGCAGGCATAATAAATGTGCACTGATTTTAATGTTTCATGGAAGATTTAATATTCAAGTGACTAGATTACTATTAATTGCATTGCTTATGCTAAAAATGCAAAAGATAAACAATTACTAAAATGTATATGTTAATTTGGCTCAAATGAAGTGATTTAAAGTAGAAGGAAAAAATGAAAACAAACCATTACCAAATTCTTTTACTCACTTTTTTTTTTTTTCTGGTAAACAAGATCTTTCTGTGATACAACTGCTGTTCGACTGAAAACAAACAATGATAATTATAATGTATTATGGGCCAACCAAGTATTTTCCATTCGAACAATGATTTTCACTTAGCACTTTAATGTTGACAGAAAAAGACCAAAGGCACCCTTGTGACTTTACCAGCATGTCATAACAAAATGAAGGCTTAACCTGTTTCTGAAGGATTGACTTTCAAGCAGGAAACTGGGCTATTTTGGAAACTTAGCTAATGACACTGTTATTTTTTCTCCTGAGTGATAAGGTTGATGGATACATACCACTTGTATTTTGCTTAATCCTTTTTCTCCCATGCTCAGGACTATCACTTACACTACGGTGTTGATCAGTCAATGTGTATTAATATCTAATTCTACTGACAAATGCTCTTGCTCCATCGTTTGCAGCTGTAAATTTATTTCAACAGAATTATCTGACACATGGCGTGTTTTTTCCTTCAGAGAACTGTAAAGACTAAAATTTTCAGAGGCACCTAGGAGAATTCGGTGAGTTCACTGCTTAGTGAAACGCCAGGGGCACCAAGTGCCTGCAAGCCCCAGGAGTCCTGAAAAACCGAGCCGAAGGCTAATTAGCATCTTTCTTATGCTCCAAAATAATGTCACAGTACATCTCACGTGATAGAGTAAGTTTCTATAACATGTGGAGATACAAAGAGCAATAAATACTCAGGAGATTTAGGAAGGGCACCAGTAAGAGGGGCTGCCACAGGTGTTCAAACTGTTAATTATTTTCAGTGAACCTTTCCAGGCCAGCTCCCCAAAATAAATTCTTACAACCAACAGACAGTAAAGGATATAACTGGACACAAAGCTCATCAATATCAATGATGGGCTTCCTTACAGAGTTTAAAATATATTTTAACTGATGGGGAAGAGTTTCCAGTTGAAGAGAAAAGATGCTCAATAAAAACATGATTTAACCATCGCCCGACACTTCTGCAAGGTCACGGGGGCAGATAAACAACTTCCTGCAGCTGTGGCTACATCTGGCACACGACTGAGGCAGAGAGCGTGCTTCGCAAAGATAAACATATCAGGTTGTATCTCCATAGTCTCCTACACTTCTGGATAAAGCCTGGGGAACTGAACTTGGCCCTGCGGTGCCAGTGGTAATTAATATCTGAAACCGTTTTGGTGCTAATGAATTAAAGCAGCCCTGCAGTGAGTTTAGAACCATCCCGCTCCAGTAACGTGTGGTGACTGGGGGTATGTTGGTGCCACTGTGTTGGTGAGATGCTTCTGGGCCAGCCTGCTGCTGGATACCTGTGCTGGGGAATGGGTTCCTCATGGCCTTGGGTTAGAGGCTGCCCCTGTGTTCCTAAGAAATATTTTGAGAAGAAAATCTCTCTTCAAATATCTTCAACTCGGCAGATTTGTTTGGTGGGTATTTCTGGTGTATTGTCACTCAAGGGGTTAGTTTTTTCCTCAAACAAAGGCTGTCATGCTGCTTTTGGGCGTAGGGTGGGATAGTTTTTGTTTGCTAACAACCTGAAATCAATAAATTATTTGTGACTGATCCCAGATTGAAACTTTTTGGCCTATGCAACGAGACAAGCCAAGCTAGCTTTAACCTGAATGGTAATACCAAAAAGGAATTAATTACACTTTGCATCATTTTTGTGTTTGGACAGTAGAACATCATTGCGTGGCTGGAGAAGAATATCCCTTGTAGCCCCCTGGGTGAATTGTATGCAGGTGCCTCTGCAGGTTTCTGGAGAGAGATCCAGTCCTGAAAAGGTGCCTTCCTCTCTCCTTGGACTATCTCAAGAATCTGGTTGCCCCAGAGGGCAATCCAGACTTTCCTCTGAGGCTGGAGAGGAGCAGCCCACCCACTCCTCTGCTGAAGCTGGACACCCTGTGGAGCAGGGAAGAGCATCTGAAACGGAAGGGCAGGCAGTGCCCAGCATTTGGATTGTCTTATACATTATTATTTTGGATATTGGTTCAACAGGAACTATATTGGTACAGTCCCATGACTGGGAGCTGCAACCCTCTTGAGCTTGGCAGAGCGCCTGAAAAGTGCTCTGCAAGCTCCGTGCAAGAAGTCCTTGGAGAACCTATGTCCCAGCAGTGCCTGGACAAGTCTATCCATAACACAGCAGAGGCACTGGGCAGACACAGCACTCCCAAAGCAGCCTTTGGCCACCCTCTGTTCCATGGGCTGCTCAGACAGCAACTGGTGATGGAAAGAAGGCATTTATACCTCTCGTACCAGCCACGTCCCCATCACAAGGAGCTTTGCCCATCCAGAGGAGACGCAGAATTCCTCCTTAGCCCTCAGCTTGGCAGTCAGTGCCGAGGAATAGCTGTTTGGCTGCGTGGCTGTGTGGGAAGGAGCACTGTTCTCTTGCTTGCTTCTGTGTTGGGCAATTGCTGGTCCTGTTGCCTGTAGATGCTTACAATATCTTCCCTGAGAAAATTAAAGTTGCTAGGACCTTGGCCCCAAATTTGTCCTGTCTGGAAAAAGCACAGGTTTTGGCTGCATTTAATTCAGTTTAGCAAGCAAATAAGCGAAATTCATGAGTTAGAAAACATCTCTTCTCTTTGCGAAAGCCCCAGTTCTGTAACACGCGGTGTCAGGTAAGTATTTGTCCACACTTCCACACATCAGAGGGAGAACTGTAGGAGCTGACAGTATACAAGCCATTTGATGTTGTGTTTCTACCCTGCTTCCTGGCAGACACCTCTCGGGGATGACAAGGGAGTATCATTTTTACATGACGGTGTTTCTACCAAACTGCTGATAGAGCCCTTCACAAGATCACAGAAGGGTCCGTATCATCTGATTAGCATTTAGAGAAGCTGGTCGGCCGGGAGGGAACCGCAGGAGACCAGAGACTGCCACCCTCCAGGGCTGAGAGAGGAAAGACTCAAT
Source organism: Calidris pygmaea (assembly GCA_003697955.1). NCBI lineage: Eukaryota > Metazoa > Chordata > Aves > Charadriiformes > Scolopacidae > Calidris > Calidris pygmaea. Next base: position 4,513,670 of record QJSC01003367.1, read on the forward strand.
CAGTGGTTGATAAGGCTTAGCAATGATAAATCACAAACAAAACTCCAGGCTTAGGAATTCACAGCACAATCTGTCATGAATTTCCTTCCCTTCCCTCCCTCCCCAATATCTGATGAGAATTTGCCTTTTAAAATGGTCTCTGGCAGTACAAGAAACCAAGTCAGCGAGAACTGCTGAGCTGTGCCTGGCTTTTGTTAGTTTTCTTAGTGCTCCTTTTATTCTTTTATAACTGTATCTTTGTGTGCGTGTGCGTCTCTAGCTATATTTATGCAAATTTGGCTGCTAGTAGGTGATAGCAGGAAGAATTTTAAAGCTCAAGGACTTTTTTTGTAACATTAAAATGCAAAAAGTCTCATGTGAGAAACCCTTGATACCGGCCTTTCAACACTTTCGAAGAGGGAGATCTGAAACTTGCTGTGGAGTCCCAGTTCCCCACTGAAGCAGAGTACAAAATCCTTTAAGCAGTCATTTTGGAATTGACTTCAAATGAAAAGACCTTCTCTGCAGGAGGTACTTCTGCTGGGAAAGATGGTCTCCACACCAGGTTTTCCACCAGTTCCAAAAGGCTTTAACACCTTAGTCTGCTACCTGCCTGCATATACGGTATGTAGGAATCATGGCGTAGGACAATGCATGGCCTGGAGATGCACCTTCCCACCCTGTGGCTGTGGAGGAGAAGGAGCACTGTGGTGGCAACTGTGGTGTAACGGGACAACACATTTACTGAAGGAACACCTCAGCATTCATCTGCCATGGTTATAGGTCTGCTCGGGTCTTCTCTGTTTCATCCCCTCTTCCTCTTATTAACCAGTTAATTGATGCAAAGGGAAGATGCTGAGATTTTTAGTTCTCCCTTTGCCTCAGTGTGGTATAAATAGGGCTTAGCAGAATATTTCCCCTGATTTCAGCACTTATAGTCACACGTGTACATCCCCTGTCCCACTTTTAAGGTACAGCGAGCAGCGGTGGAAGCAGGTCCTGGTTTCGTCTCTATCTTTGGGCACAGGAGCTCCCTGGGGACTGTGAATCCCCTCCCCAGCACCTTCTCCACGCTCCTCCTTACACGAAGGCTGGAGGCAGAGGAGTGCTATTAGCCATCTTTCATACAAACCAGTTCCCTTCCTCTCCTCAGAGAGATGCCGGGTGAGCAAAGCACACAGGAGCAGCACGCCTCACAGCTCCATGCCCCGCTGCCCTTCCCTCCTCCGACACACGCATGCTTTGGGCACAGAAGCGTGGTCAAATAATCCACATCGACCCAGCTAAGAAGCTAAAACCAAGGAAGAAACAAGACTGTTAGAACGGACCAAGTGTGGAGGAAAAGAATACGGATTTGCAGGGGAACAGCGGCAAAAAAGAAAGCCAGAGACTGCAAAAAAAGCGTGAAAGAAGAAAAGAAGGCACTTGGGAAAAAATCCACCACAATAATCACACAGAAATTGCCCATACGCTGCTGCCTGGTTTGAGGGATGGATGGTAGGAGCTGCCCTGAGCCTCTCACAGAACTGTGCTTTAAAAATACATTAAAACACTGGGAATGTGCTTGCAACGAAATCAGTGGTTTTTAACCTAAACACCACTGTGATCCTCCTCTTTTTCCATGACAGGGATATTTTAGGGCAGTGTTTGCTCTAACAGCTGATAGGCTGAACCAGAGAAAGCATAAATGTTCTTTTCAAACTGACGAGAGGGAGAAAACTGGTACCAGAGGGGAACACTGAGGATCTATTTTTGATTTTTACCTTGGTAAAAAACCACGTACCGCACGGCTGTGAGAGCCTGCTTTTTACATCTGTAGCAATTCTTGCCCGGTAAGAGCAGCAGGATTCCTCCCAGGGATGCCCGAGCACGCAGAAACGCTGACGCTAGCCTGATGCTGGTGCTAACAATGTGCACTGCTTACTCTTATTAGACAATAACATGTACCCTGGGGTGTCTTCTGGCTTTTGATTAAGCTCCCTGGGATTCCGGCTTTGTAGATTGGCCATTGTAAATGGAGAGGCAGAAGAAAGATGCGATCGCCTCTGCTCCGAGGGTGGTACAACCACCTCTCCCGGCAGGAAGCGTTCCGATGCTCTTGATGACAATGGGCAAACAGACAGTGTTTTTGTTTATTTTCTCATAAAGTGCTGATGAACAAATGAGGCGGAGGCATTAAGAAGCTCACGCTGTGAGGAGAGATTTGAGTTTATCAGCTGCTTCTTGGCAGGGTAAATTTTACATACAGTGAGAATATAGAGTGATCCCTCCCGGAGGGGTGACACTCTAGAGTTTTGTTTCATAAATAAGAGGGGAGGAGTGCTTTCCTTAGAGATTTGCTCTTTTCTTGAGTCAAGTTTGAATAATGCTGTTTATTTTCTCTGACTGGCTTGTCTATAGTTGAGGGGCAGTAGAGGATGAGATGAAGCATTGCTTAGTGATACAGTTTAGTGATGCTTTTTTGTCAGTGTTAGGTTAACGGTTGGACTTGATGATCTGAAAGGTCCCTTCCAACCCAGACAATTCTAAGATTCTATGATTCTATCTATGGATAAAAGACAGCCTTAGAACTACTTAGATCTTCTCCGACTAACAGGCTAAACTTTGCTATTAGACTTTGATCATTTGATGGTCTAAGCCCTACGATGAGAGGTGCTGCTCAAAACTTGGGCTGGTATCCGCTGTCACTGAAATCATCACAAATGGCTCAAAATACTGTGTACAGAACCTTGCCCAGTGAAGGAGGCAATAATGAGCCGGAGCGATCACGCAGATCACATGCAGAGTCCCGTCCTGCTGAGTAGGGAGAGCAGAAGATATGGAACCCCACAGCTAGCACACCCGAGTCTTCTTTTTCCTGGTACCCTTACCTAGGACATCTTTATATATTTCAGCAGAGAGCTCATGCTACATGGCAGATTTGGAAAACATTTTGGAATTTACTTTGTGAAGCGGAATGGGACCTTCCCTCCAAAGCATCTAGAGGCCAATGGCAACGTCCACATGATCTCTTGTAAAAAGGTGATGCCATATGGCAGGAAGCCATTTATCTGGCTTCATTGCTGTAGGGAGTGAAAATTGACAGGACAATGCTATCTGCAAGGCTCGTGGGGGCTGGGTCAAATCCTGCTTACCTTACTTATGTAAATAGTTCCCCGCATCTCAATAGCTCTGTGTTGTTACAAACTGTCCTGATTTGCACTTTGCAAAGGGAGAGCAGAAATTGCTTCCAAATCTTCCAAATGGAGCTTTTCCCTCCAACAGAAAAAAGCTTTGTCCTGCCCACCAAGAGCCGCCTGCTCTACTGCAGAAACCCAGTAGAGTTTCACAGGGAGTTTTCTTTTGAAGTTTGGTTGTGTAAGACAGGAGGAAAACCTTCCCTCCCAAGCATAATCCTGTAGTGTAAAATCTGCTTTATATTTATTTATTTTGACATTCAAACTGCTCTTTTTAATGCATATGTATAAGCTCTTAGGGATTTAGGTCTTCATCGCTTGGTGATTTGCTTGGTATTTCTCAGTCCCCTATACAAGGGAACTATAAGGGAACTATTTTTAAGAAATTCCCCAGTTTCGGCTTTGCTATTCCTTCACAATGGTTGGAGAGAGAAGGCTGTGGTGGGAGGGGAGTGTTTAAACAAAATGTTCAAGGGTGGTTTTACAGACTCAGTGGACTCCACAACCAGGAACTCGAACCTCTTGATTTACTGCCAGGTCTTCCTCTGAGATTCGTCTGAAATGACTTAGGGCTGGTGCAGGTCAGGTCTGAGCTTTGGCAAGAGCTGTCCTGTGTTAGTCCCGGGGAGACCCTGCTATGCTGCACCTGCCTTTGAAAAATAGAGGATCAGCATGGTGAAGAAGCACTGAAAACAATAAAGGAGGGTGCAATGGTAGGAAATTATCCTTGAGCACAGGCTCTGCCTGTGCAGTGACCTTCTCTGCTGCAGTCTTCCTGTGCAGCTGCGGCCGAGCCCCCAGGACTGCTGTCCTTAAAGGATGGGGGGCCCTACAACTTAATGGGGTCACCTCCCCAGTGCCCAGGATCACGGTGCTGGCCGCCCTGGGCAGCCCAGCTTTCACCACTGCACTTCCACCAGTGCCTGTGGTGGTCCTTCTGGAAGGGTCCCAGTCCTGGCAGTGCCATGGTGCCCATGTCTCACCCATGAGTGACCTGCAATCACTTTCTCCCATTGCCTGACACTGTTGGAGCCCAATTCCTTAATACCCCCTTCAACCAGACAGCCCTGATTGGGGAGAGAGGGGGAGAACTCATGCATAGTCTTGGATTCAGGGACAGAGATGTGGGCTAGAAACTGATTTTGAAATGTTTTGCTTAGTTGTTTAAGTATGCATGCATTTCTTCTGATTAAGATGCAAAATATTATCGTAAGAGAGAGCAATTCAGATGTGCTCATCTGGAATTAAATGCAATCTTGATTTGTTAATTTTGGCATTTGTGAGCGTGTATGAAGCTGGAAGAAGAGGGATTCCTGCAGATCTGTGTATTGGCCTGGCAGGAGACTAAAGAAATCAAAATAGCATAAAACCTGGGATAGGATTTGGTCTGCCTAAATCCCACACTGATCCTACTTTCTTGGGCTGGTTAATCTCTCAGCTGAAGCCAGAAATCATAAACATAGTGTTAGCAAAGCCACACTTCTAGGCCTGTCCCCCTTTCTGCACTAATCAAATTGCTAGAGAACCCCCTAAAAATGGGATTAGTGTCTTCCCCAGTTTGAAGGAGCCTCTCTGCTTGCATCTGACCGGGATGTGCAGCCATCCATGCTCAGCAGCTGGGATGAGCAAACCCCTCAACAGCCCCTTCGAGGCTGGGTCCTCTTTCTCCAGGCAGGGGGATACCCCAGCTAATCCTTCTCCTCTTGGGGGCACCCTGGCAGAGGGTGGAGGACTTGATTTTATCACCGTGTAGATAAATTAGACACCTAAATTAGGCAATGAATAAGCTAAAACATGGCAATGACTTTTCCACCAAGTAAAGATGTAACACAGAGTCCTTTGATCTTGGTAGGTCTCCCCTTTGTCTCCCTTGGTCTTCCAGTGGCATTCCTGAGAAAAGGCATTGCTTTGAGGGAAGGGAAGGAAAGTGTTAGAGCATCTACACCCCTCCATCTCCTCTTTACCTAAATGAAGAATGTTAGCACAAGTTTGTTGCACACATTGATTTACTTGCATGGATGGGCCTCAGGGTTTATATTTTGGAGGTCAATCTGTTATTGATATATATTTCCAAGTATCCATAAATCCACACTTACATATAGGAGGAGTATTGCCATCGTACTTTGGCACCAGTTTCCACATCAGTTTAATCTGTATTCAAAAAGGGGGTCTACAGGAAAAATGAGGACTAACTTTTTAGCAGGGCTTGTTGCGGTAGGACAAGGGCTAATGGCTTTAAACTTAAAGTGGGTAGATTTAGACTAGATAAAAGGAAGAATTTTTTTACACTGAGGGTGCTGAAACACTGGCCAACGTTGCCCAGAAAGGTGGTAGATGCCCCATCCCTGATAACGTTCAAGGTCAGGTTGGAGGGGTCTCTGAGCAGCATGGTCTAGTTGAAGATGCTCATTGCAGGTTGGACTAGATGACCTTTGAAGGTCCTTTCCAACCCAAACTAGTCCATGATTCTATAACGATAGGCTACCATTTTTCAGGTATTAAAAATTAGGCTCCAGATTAAAGCATATTCTTTCTCTGTGCCTCTGTCTGCATAACATGATGTGGACACTAAGGGCTTGACTGAGTTTCCTATGCTCAGATACAAGGTGCCATTTGAAATTCCCTGGGGTACCCAGGGCACCCCACATTTGGGCAGCTGTGGCAGGTGATCTTCAAGGGACTTACCCCTTCCTGGAGGAGACTGGTGGGATACCTCAGAGCAGCTCCAGAAATACTACATGCAATTTATGGACAGCTGAGTCAAGGCTGCAGCACCTTCATCTGTGTCCTCTCTGCTACAGTTTTAATTGGTTGTTTTTACTCCTGAGTCACTCATCTCCCTAACTGTTCGTTTTATAAAAAGCAATTTAAAATAGAAATACAGAATGGTAGTAACTGAGGGATCCCACTTCTACTGCTAATATCTTAGTTTAGTTAAGTTACTCCATGGAAAGGTCTATGATTGCTTGTTTTTCTAGAAAATTGCTATGAATAATGAAGGAAAAATGTATTCAAAGGGATGCAATTTCTAAATGATAATTGATGTCATTTTCATTGCGCTCTGTAACTCTTTGAAAAAAGTTCCATTGTTTGGCGTTATCAGGAATTTCAGTAGCAACTCCCTAGAGAAAGGTGCAGTTGGCTCACTAAATCTCTTTTTATTTAAAACTTCACTATAGATGGGCCCATACATGAGATAAGAATGAGGGGAAGGTTAAGAGGAAACAATAAAATATGCCAAAATGTTATGAAATTATGGTGCTGAGTTGATATTATTTTTTTCATTTCCCTTTTTTTTTTTTCCTCCTGCATTGTCTTACGAAGATCATGGCTCATATTTTCATATTTTCATCAAGTGGACAATACAGCTTCAAAGCTCTGGGAGGAAGGGGAAGTCTTTCTTCCAAACTTTTCAAAACCTCTGGTCTGTCACTAAATGCAAATATGTTTATAGCAGGCAGAGTAATTAGTAGAAATTTTATTTACTGCAGAGACTTACACTTTGGTTTCTTGTAGGTGCAAGCAACTCCTTCTTTGGAATCCTTACTCTGCAGAACAACAAGAGTTGTCAGATTGGCAGAGAATGTTCCTCATTTCAGGGAAAAACAGTAAGTGCAATTAGTGATACCTTCTCTGACCCAAACTGTTGGTCTGAGTTGGGGTGGTTTTGGTTGATCCTTCCTTTCTATCCCTTTATTTAGACACCCATTTAGACATAATCAGCCCATCCCCACTGCCCCAAACGAAACAAAACAGAACAAAAAAATCTCAGCATTTTCCTGCTCCATTTTCAGCTCTCAGTTGGACCCTGTAAATGTCCAGCTCAATCCCAGCCATATTTTAAGAGATGGTTTCTAATTTTAACCCATCCATTTCATTCAAGAGCCTAAATATTTTGTGCATGTACCCTGCGTAAAGGAGAGTGGATCTCATGCCCCCCATCTTCAGTTGGATTTTGCCCAAGTCTCATCACATCTGTGTGTTACAGAGCTGAAGGGATAAAAAGAGCTTGTGTTATAAATTCTGTTTAATGTATTCTTCAGTATATTTATCTTCTGCATTGAAATTTACAATTGGTTTCTCTTCACGAGACTCTGCTCTTCCCCTTGCTGCCTGAAAGCTTAAATGCAGTGACATTAAGGTGAATGTCACTCATGCTGATAACTCAGAGAAAAAAACCTGGACTTTTCAATTTATGGCAGGCTTTGTATAGTTTTACAGAAAAAAATGCAAGCAAACTACTAGTCTTGTATTTTTGTGCTGAGAGAAGCATTTCAGGATTCTTCACCATACTTGCTCCAAGACTGGTACAAGTTAGAGAGATGCAGTTTGATTTGCTTGGTAGTATTGACTATTATTGAAGTTAACTTGCTATTTCATCTTGTGGATGTCAGCCCTTTGAATTGATATTGCTCGTGCTGGTTGTCCACTTCAGGGTACTTTAAAAAAAATGGCATGGCTAGAAACAGTTTAGCTATTTTCAAGGCTAGGAAATATGAATATGCTGCTTTCTGATGCTTAAAATGGTGGGGTTTATTTGGAAAACTATTGCTCTTAGCTTAATAATGAATTAAATTTAAGATGTGCATTGATCCTGAAAAAAATCTGCACTTTTTTTGTTGTTTTTTTTTTTTCCAATTTATAAATCTTTTGAAAAGTTGCCATGATCTGAAAATTTGATCTAGGATTTTTTGCCAAGAACTCAAAAGAGTCTTTCCTGGCTGAATTCTCTCTGTGTCAGCTCTTGCTATACACAACCTCCGCTCAGCACCTGGGTCACTTGACAGCAGGATGCCAGGGCAGACACTCTGCCCGCTGTATTGACTGCCAGCTCCCGAGTTTTAGGAAGTAAGAGGGCAATCTGAAGGAGTGGAAAACCACTGTTCCCTGTTAAGGCCGAGATTGTCTCTCCTTGCTCATGGACTCCATCCTTTTGAATAAGAAAGAGGGGCCTGGGAGTCCTGGTGGACAACAAGTTACTATGAACTAGCAAGGTGCCCTTGTGGCAAAGAAGGCCAATGGTCTTCTGGGGTGCTTTAAAAAGAGTGTGACCAGCAGGTTGACAGAGGTCATCCTCCCCCTCTACTCTGCCCGTGAAGCCCCATCTAGAGTACTGTGTCCAGTTCTGGGTCTCCCTGTTCAAAAATGACAAGGAACTACTGGAGAACAACAATGAAGATGATCAAGGGACTAGAGCACCTCTCTTATGAGGAGAGACTGAGAGATCTGGGTCTATTTAGCCTGGAGAAGACTGAGAGGGGACCTCATCAATGCTCATCAATATCTAAAGGGTGGGTGTCAAGAGTCTGAGGTCAGACTCTTTTCCATGATGCCCAGCAACAGGACAAGGGGCAACGGGCACAAACTGGAACACAGGAAATTCCATCTCAACGTGACGAAAGACTTCTTTACTTTGAGGGTGACAGAGCCCTGGAACAGGCTGCCCAGAGAGGGTGTGGAGTCTCCTTCTCTGGAGATATTCAAAACCCACTTGGATGCCTTCTTGTCCAACCTGCTCTGGGTGACCCTGCTCTGGCAGGGGGGTTGGACTAGATGATCTCCAGAGGTCCCTTCCAACCCCAACCATTCTGTGATTCTGTGAATTTAACACAGACTTCATGTCTCACTACTGGCATGGATTGAGTAGTGCTTAGGGGTGTCACCAAATCAGACAGCAGGAATTAATATTTGTTCGTCACAGGATCCTCTGGTGGAGAGGAGAATTTCATTCCTCAGCTTTGCATTAAGAGGATGTTCACTGTACAGGTTATGCTATTTCTGAGTAAAGCAAATCTTCCCTCCCCAGAGGTTAATAATCTTGGAGCTTTGTTTGAAAAACTTTACTTTTTCAGTATTGGTAATACTGATTCCTTCTTAAGCCCAAGAAGACAAATGTAAATGACAAGGTTAATGATCATTGGAAAATGCAAATTGGAAAAACATGCTTTTCTTCCCCCAAAATTGCCATTTTTGATCTGATTTCTCAGGGTATCTTTTCCCCAGCTGTTTCTCAAAACAGCCCTCATCTGCATCAAAGCTGGCTTCATTGGATATTGCTCCCAAGAAAAGCCAAAATATTTCTTTTGCAATTTCTCTGAGCTAAAACCAGTTAGAGAGAGAAAATGCCGAATGGGAGGGAGAAAACTGGCATTCAACCAGCGTACACGCCACAGCCTAACAACGGCCAAATAGTAGGGGTGAGCAGGAAAAACAGGAAGGGAAACAAATTCACTTTCATTAGGAGAGCTGCAGGATTTCACCTGAAATACTATCTCCTTCCCCCGTGTTTGTGTAACTAACGGGCTCCATGTGAGCAAACAGCCCGGCTGATACCTCTCTGGTCGGCTGTTCGCGGCGCGGCCTTTTTCTCCCCGAGCACACATCTTAGATGCTAATTGATTCCACCTTCCCAGCAGGGCAGGGTTTCGGGAGGCGGCGTGTCCCCCCGGCGCGTGTCTGCGGCGGCACGCTGCGGGGACCCGCAAAGAGCGGGGAAGGAGTTTTTAGAGTGCGTCTAATGGCCTCTGCCTGTCATTAAGCCGATAAGTGTGAAAAAAAAAAAAAGGCTCTCCAGACTACTCGTGACACTTCGTGGTTCTCGCACGGTGCCTCTGTAGCGTAATCGTCCCCGCGTCATCCCCCTGCAGACGTCTGAGCGGCGGGGCAGATCCTCCGCTCGATGGACCTCTGGGGCTTTATTTTAGCTGGAGGGGCAGATCCTCCGCTCGATGGACCTCTGGGGCTTTATTTTAGCTGGAGGGGCAGATCCTCCGCTCGATGGACCTCTGGGGCTTTATTTTAGCTGGAGGGGCAGATCCTCCGCTCGATGGACCTCTGGGGCTTTATTTTAGCTGGAGGGGCAGATCCTCCGCTCAATGGACCTCTGGGGCTTTATTTTAGCTGGAGGGTTTTGGGGTGCTAGAGGGTAATGCTCTGTCTGACCGTATTTGTGTGCTTGTGTTCCATAAAATATTTTCGGAAAAATATTAAATGGAACAGTGAATTGACAGGACCAGAGGAAACGGTCTAAAGTTGCGGCAGGGGAGGTTTAGATTAGATATTAGGAAGAATTATTTTACTGAGAGGGTGGTCAGGCACTGGAACAGCCTGCCCAGGGAGGTGGTGGAGTCACCATCCCTGGAGGTATTTAAGAAACGTGTAGACATGGGACTTCAGGGCATGCTCTAGTGCCCGAAATTGTTGGTTTGTGTCAGTCTGTGGGTGGGTGTGGTGATGGTGGGTTTTTTTGTTGTTTTTTTATTTTTTGTTGTTGTGGTTGGACCCAATGATCTCAAAAGTCCCTTCCAACCATGAATATTCTGTGATTCTGTAATTTGACATAGGACTAAAGGAATGACCAAATCTACTGTTTACGATAAAGATGCAGCTCAAATGCCTTGATTTCACGGGGCATTGAGTGCATTTTTTTACCAGGATTAAGAAAGCAATCCCTCATGTCCTTCTTCTGATTGAACTTAAATGCCAGGACACCAGCTCTGCTCTGCTGGAATCTGCTTTATGACTTGATTGCAGTAATGCTAAGACAAACTATCTCCATTTCCGTCTGGCAGTGAATGCTGTGCTGAGTACAGAGCATGGAGCTGGGTGTTCCATGGCTAGGACAGCCCCTTGCAGTCAGTGGTGAGCGCTGGAGATCCAAGCAACCTAAGTTGCACAGGTCCAAAGGAAAAGCTAATTTGCAGGACATGGCAGCCTGGGGATGTGACCTGAGGAGAGGGGCAGTGCCTGGGGTGTCAGCAGGGTGAGGAGTGAGCTAGCACTGAGCAAGGAGCGAGCAAGGAGCAACCCCAACACCACCCCACCATGCTCTCAGGGCTGGGCTCTCCTGGGCTTCTGCCTTCCTCACCCACTGCACAGGCAGGTGTCTCCTGAAAGCAGCTTTCGGATTTTTAATTCTCTTGTCGTGCCTTTCTGCAATAATATCCGAGAGTTTAACAGAAGAAAAAAAAATAATTGTACTGTATTTGCTCTGAAATAAACCCCAAAGTCGACCTCAAAGTAAAGAAGTTTTTCCTCATGTTGACTTCCCTTGACCTGCTGGCCACGCTCCTTTTAAAGCAACCCAGGAGACCATTGGCCTTCTTGGCCACAAGGGTATATTGTTGGTTAATGGTCAACTTGGTTGTCCACTAGGACTCCCAGGTCCCTCTCCCTTAAATGCCATGCTGTGCCACTTCACACTCTTTTTTTGCCACACCTGTTCTCCTTGGGCTATCAGTCAGTCATACCATAACCTAATATAATTTTTGGTCCTTTTAAAGTGCCGGTTGGGTTCTAAATTACAAGCTGTTCCTTTGCCGTTGGCTTGCCAGTGCTTTTCTCTTAAGTGCCAGCTTCCAGATTCCTTGCAAAATTCAGCTAATACTGCTTCCCCGCTTATTAACCTGGGAAACGTGGCCAAGTCTCAGCTGTAAACGATACTGCTATTGGCAAGGCACTGCTCAAGGTGGTGAACTCGGGAGAGGGATTCTCTTTCTGTTATTTGTTTGCACAGTACCCAGCCGAAGGAGGATTTAATCCCTGCTTGGACCTTATATACATATCACATTAGAAGCAGTAGCTCAATTGCTTACTCAGCCTGAACTTGTTGTTCTCTGTGCAAACTGTCAGATATTGCTCAGTGTCTTATTAATGACACCCGTTAAGTCTGTATTTAATTAACATGTGTGCTCTCTGACATAATTGCAGTAATGCTACGATCAACTGCTTCTCCATCCAGCCGTGCATACCACGCCGAGCACAGAGCACAGAGCTGGGCATTTGCTTCTGATAACTGGAGGCAACCTGTGATAGCCTGTGGTTGCCAGTGTCCCATCCACTACGTACATCTGTGTGCCTGTCAGGTATTTGCTTCTGAAATCTTGAACTTTAGAAAGAAATAAAAATGGACTTTGTGTGAATGATGCTACTGGTCCGTCAGCAGTCTTCAACCTGTGTCTGATACCTAAGGAATTTTCTTTTCTCAGCCATAGGATAATTTTTCATGGCACATTATTCCTTCCTAAAGCGTTATTTTTACATTTGTGAATTGCTTGCAGAAGAGCTTATTGTCTTTGCAGCTCATAATGACAGTTTATTTTGTCCCTAGCAATGGAGAAAAGGTTCTCTGATCCTGTTCACCTGTACCATGCTTCCCGCAAAGACCTAATTCTTTGCCAGAAACCTCCAAAATGGTGTGAGCAGCCGAAAGGTCAAACCTGTGGCCTGGTATATGAAAACCAGGGAGCTAGGATCGTGCAAGTAAAAATAGTGACAGAGCACTGGTTAAACTACAAGATTGTGTGAAATGCAACACTCAACCTCTCGATGAGACCACCTTGAAGTGGATGCGGCCTCAGCTTTTACATCATCTCCACTATGAGATTGCTTGAGTTTCTCGATTAAACTATTTATGACCCATCTAAAGATCCATGTATGATTATGTTTTTGCCTCTAAGTTTCACATGTTTGTATCTTTGATGCTGTTTGACCATCTTACTCTATGCTTGGCTGATTTTGAAGGACTCGTGGAAGTCTGACTTATTCTGCTGTGTCTTACTGTTTGTTGCACAAGCAAATATGGTTTTTATTATTCATCACAGCACTGAGAAACAATGTCCGATAAATACAAGGAAAATCCATCTGGAAAATTATTGCTACAAAGACTAGAATAGAAGTCAGAAGTTAAAATTGAACTAACTTCAGTTAAGCAAAAATGGAACTGTTTTGTTTTTCTGGAATATCATATCCTAAAGCTCTTTTCTGTTAAAGAGGAGAGGAAGATTTGTTAAAGTGCTTTTGGTCTTTAAAATATTACCACTGGAGACTGTAAATTTCATTCTCTACAAGTATTTGACTGCATCAAAAGAAAGCGCGTTCAAGAAGAACAGAAACCTGAGTATGTGCTGAATTAACTTTTTTTTTTTTAATTATAAAAGTTATAGCTCTGTGCTGCTGACAATGCTAAATTTCCCATTTGAGGCCTTTGGAATTGATACATTCTTGAAGAGGTAAAAACCTCTTATTTTTCATATGGCAGCAATTGGTTTATTTCTATTTAAATCAGTCCTTCTTTGTTATACTTCAAGCAGTTTTTCAGTTTTTCACACTATATGGCTAACCAGGCACTTAGCAAGTTGACTCAAAAGGCCATGTAATCTCTCTCTGAGAAGAAATTAAAAACTAGTCTAGCCAAGGCCTCGAGCAACCTAAATAACTTTTATGTTAGGTCTAACTTAGGAGCTGACTGTGCTTTGAGATATGTCCAGAGGTCCCTTCTAACTTAAATTATTCAAAATTTCTGTGCTTATGTGGCCTAGTTTTAAAAATCACAACAAAATATTGAAAGTAGATCAACAACTGTGCTGTCAAAAAAGGTATATTTGCATTTGGAGGAAGGAAGAGTTTTGTGATCATTGGAGGCAGTTATTCTTTTCTTGCCTTCCTTCTGCCTTTGGAATGACTTTCAAGGTGGGATATGTTTTGTATTTGTCCGCAGCATGACGGACATTCAATGGATCTGGAAATACACTCAGCTGCACACAAAAGGAAAATATTCTAAATATAGACTATTCCATAGTTAAGCTCTTCCTGCTGGACTTCAACTAATCTTGTTTTAAAAAGAGAATGATCCTGTACGCTTCCCATCATCAGATCCACGCATAAATGGTTTACATAAAATGCAGAAGAGCAGAAATCCCAATGGAAATTGGAGCATTTTCTTGAGAAAACACTGCCAGTTTCTAATCCAAATTGTGTATGACACAGGGATGAAACTGTATTGTTAAGCAGCCAACGGCACTAAACAGCAACCTTGAAGGTTGCCAATGTAAGCACCTGGGTAGAAAAAAACATAGGCATTTCTGAACGTGGATTTGACGTCAAACTATATGTTGGGGTGTATGTTTTCCACCATATGCAGCAACCTGCAAAATGCTGGCAGGCAAACACCTCCTCCATGGAGCCTCATCAGGCAGCAACCACCATGTAGAGCAAGAAGAAGATGCGTTGCACATACCAGGGGATACAAGACTTCTCCTCACCTTTTATTTTTTTTTTTTATATTCATCATGTAGAACTCTCTAAAGCTCAGTGTTTCTAGTCCTTTTGCTGAGCTGAGGAGTCTGGCTCAACATAAAAGTCTATATCTCTGCTGGGTAAACACAAAGTTTGAGTCATAGATCTCTGCAGAATTACTTGGTAAAAAAGGAGTCACTCAACACGGGGGCAAATGGAGAGCTTGAATTCCCAGCCCTGGAAACCAGTGCTCACCATCCACTACAGATTATCACCGTCAGCACTGACCTTTTTCGTGTGCCAAAAAGACACTGAATTATATGCTATGGACTCTTCATTTTGCCAGATCCTTGATGAATGAGTTGAAGCGAGGAAAGCTTCCTGCTAATCCCGTCTTCTCCCACTCAGTGCCATGCTATGGCTTAAATGTTTAAATCTGAGGCACAGTGAACGCACACAGAGGCTTCATGCTGTGAACATGTGAACTGAAATGACCCTTTCTAGCTCTGCTACCACCCCATCTCGTTTTAGGAAGAGCTAGGTAAGAAAAGTCTCATTCTCAGCTGTCTTTTTGCATTCCCAGATGCTTTGCAAGTGAAGGCACTTTTTCAAGTATAACCTGACATAAGTCAGTCTCTTCTACTCACGAGGTTAGAAAGGGATCCACCTCTGTATTATGAAGCTGATAAAATGTCACATTTAGTATACACCTGTGTGCTTTCTATGAAGAAGGCAGATAAAAAAGGGATGCATCTCAAAGAACCATGAAGTCCTTTACTGGCCCTGGACAGGATGAGGAGGTCACGAGGAACTTTATTGTTGGGCAGGAACCTGTTAAATGGGGTGTTGCTAAGGATGGTTTTATGGGATCACATACATTTTCCTGATGGCTTTAGCCCAGGTTTCTTCCAGATGCTTTCTCCTACTCCACTCCCCCAGCAAGTGCTGGGCTGGGGAGTGGTATAGGTTCTTCTCAATTTCTGCTCAATTTCCCCATTGTTGCTGTCAGTCAGATCACCAACCACTTCTTCAGTCCAGTGGGATAAAAAACCCCCAAACAACAGATGCAGCTTAACTTAAATTCATCTTATATTGAGTTTGTGAATTAAATTATTATGTTTTAAAATTGATGTGTCTGATTTTTTCCTTCTTTTCTCTTGTGTTTTGTATGTGAGAGGATAAAATTTAAGTAATTTAAGAGCAGGGCCAAATGGCAATGAATGTGAAGGAAGTGTCCAGTCCAGCTACCTGCCAGAGCTGCAATATCTGCAACAGCTCTTCCTTGTGAAAACAGCTGAAATAGTTTATCTCGGACAACTTCTCTTCCCCACAACAGCTGATCATATGGTCTATAATTCCCTTCTGGATGTGTGAAAGGTTTGCGTGCCTGACTAGTTCAAGGTCAGTGGATGTTAAAGCTCATTGAGAGGGTGAGGGAGAAGTTTTGTGCAGTTTTATCTTTCCCACCATCTCACTGCTCAGTTTTCATTTATCTGCGTTCTATGAGGCAGCACCTCTCAGCACCTCCCAGGGCGCTGTGAGCTTGGGGAGATGACCCAAAGTCTGCACGCAAGCTGTCTCCTCTGTAACCCTCCTGGATTCAGCTGGATAAGGGGAGTAATGTTATCTCACCTTTAGCCAGGAGACCAATGCAATTCATTTTTGTGACTGTCTCAGCCAAGATGATACAGAAATATCTGAAGTGAATCAGAGTTGCACAATGCAGAGAGTTAATACATACAGTATCATCACTGTAGTTTTCCAAAGTTATCCCATTTACCTGGAATAAACATTTTCATCTGAACAAATACATTGTACAATGAAGCTAATAATAAATAAATAAAAGGCATCAGGGTGCTGGGCTCTTTAACTTCTATTACAAAGGCTCATTTGAAGTGCATCTCCAAATCAAGATCAATGAACCTAAGAAAATCACATCCAGCGTCTAAAAGCTGATTATTTGTCTGGTTTCAGTGAAGAAAAACTCCTCCTGCTAAGCCTTGGCAGAAGTTGCATCCACAAAAACAGAGCTGGTTTGAGTGTGCTTTGCATCAGCTCGTGCAGAGAGAGATCTGCTGCAAGCTGCTCCCAGTTAGTGTTCAAGTCACTTCTTTCCATTGCTGAGACATCTTCAGAAAGCTTTTTTGGGTAATTGCGCCACTTTCTTGCCTGTCGTTAATTGTGACAGTCCTTCTGTTATAGTGCTTACGGACTCCACGCAGTCCGTACTCTGACACTGAATATTATTTTCAAGTCTTTCAAAGAGTTGTAGTGGCTAAAACCAAAAGATCCTGATGACTTCAAAGCTCTGTCCTGCTCTACACAATGCAGCCACGCATCATCTGGCTATAGTGACAGGGTTAGAAAAACCCCAAAATTATAATTCTATCATCTTGTGTCTTTACTGAGCACTCCCTCACCCACTTCAACCTAACATTTATGCAGACAGAGGTAGCATCTTACTCAACAGCTAGACATTTATTTCATCACCCAAAACCACAGGTAATGCCTTCATTTTAAAGGAATTAAAGCTGTATGTTACCTTCCCAAGTTTCCATTAGCATGTGTAATAGAGCATTAGCAATTTGGAAGAGTTAAGAAATTTATGGTCATATCACTGTTCTGCCATACAAATTAGACATGTAATGAGCAGCTGGATCTTCCTGTTGCTACAATTATATATATCTGGTTGTATCTTTACAGTAAGCCATTTTTTTTAACAGGCATTTCTAATTGAATAATAAGATTATTGAGGAAAATCCTTTACAGATTCAAGGTGGCATAATTACTTTCCAAGAATGTAAAACATTAAAAGCTAATTGTTTTTTAGCACAGCAGAAGCTCTTGGCAACTGCGTTGACTCCAGGTCTTTTCAAGCCTGAAGCCCATGGCTCTACACAACTCCAGCACTGTCCTACAAATCTGTCTGGCATTTCTACCAACCTCATCCAAGAGTGCTTTTGTTCAAAGCCAGCTGGTTCCATCCCCCCTCTGCGTAAAGTCAGCAGGGGCTGAGTCCTGGGACCTGCATAAGCTATTTTATATTTGCATGCATGTTTATGTGTGTGCATATGCATATACTATGCGTGGACTATCAGTTAAATATGTATTGACAGGCAGTGTAGGCAATAAAAACTAAGGCCAGAGCTTAACTCTTGCCCCTGAATTTCCCTTTCCCCTCCTGTGTTCTGGTCCCTGCTGGCAGTTTACTGCAGGAAGCTATACACTAATCAGCCTGTAAAACCCTGCTCTGGGGGAGACGGTGATCCCAGCCGCAGGCTGGGGCAGATAATAGACTTGCTTCACTTGACAAAAAGATAAAAGAGTGCATTTTGTTCCTCGTTATTTCACTGGGTTGTGGAGGTAGGTCCTTTCTCTCATGTTTAAATGACATAAACAACGCCAAGTGTCATGACAGGAGTGGGAGCCTGTCAATGCAGCCCTATAATTAGAAAATTTCCATGCATGAGGCAAAAGGGGTGTCTTCAGGCCACTTCCTGACCCACTCATCCATAGATCAAAAACCCGAGTAAGATACAGATAAGAAAATGTCCAGGAAATGAAACGTGTTCCATATTGCTAATTCAGACAGCCTTAATTTTTGCTGCTGCAGAGGCTGCTTGGTGCAGCACTTCTGCCCAGTGAATTTGAAAGGGTAGAAAGGCAAAAGGCTGCTGTCCTGCTGGGGCCAAGCATTTTGTCTTCCTTCCTTTGCTCTTAACCAGAGCATCACTCTATGGATGCAGCATAACACTGTGAGATACAACAAATTTGCACTTGTATTGCAAAGTCCAGAATGTGTATTTGCTCTTCTCTCTGCTCCTCTCCTCTCTGCTCCTCTCCTCCTCCAAAAATTATTCTTCCCAAATTAATAGCAGCAGAAAAATCTGCCAACCAACCCCAGTGAAGTATTACCTCTGTTAAACTTTTCTGCTCAGCTACTTGCTTGCTGCCACAACCCCACCAGATAAGCACCTTGCTTTTTTCTGAATGCCTGTGCCGTGCCCTCCAACCTGTCTCCGTCTGTCTGTGTGCTACAAAGGCAGAACGTGCAAATTCAAATAGCAGCAATATCATTCGTGTGGCCATTTTTTTTTTGGTATTAAAAGCAAATTAATGAATGCCAGACTGTTTTAAAGTCCGTGCTGGGGGGAGGCGGAGTGGCTCCCTGCCGCTGTCTATAGGTAGCCAGGGAGGATAGGGCAGGGGGCTTTTACTCCCATCGGCATCTGATGTGATCTGACGGATGAGCCTGACATCTTAATTCTCACGAAAAGCACCACGGGCCCTTCAGCAAGAACGAGAGGCCAAGACCTCGGTGCCGCGGCTCGGCCGAGCGTGTGTGCAAACTTCTCACAAGCACGAGAGTTAAGATCGTCTGTCAACAGCTCCGTCCCATAATGTGCTGAGAAGCCTGGCCCAGCTCCAGGGCTAATTTTAAGCATATGAGGAGCTTCTCTCAAGTCGGTGAGAGCGGCAGAGTGAGCTGCTGGCTCTGGGAGAAGGATGCCGGGGCACCAGCATGGCTGAACCCCCAGGAGGCAGACACAGGGACACCTCAAAGCATGAGCTCAGGGGTTGGCAGCCCAGGCTGAGCCGTCCCCTTCCCTACACGCACACAGGGTTGCTGGGCTGCTTATATTGCATAGGATTTCCTGTACCACGCGGTCAAACCCCATATCCCATGAGACAACCACATGGGATATGTCTTTTCCTGTATTTTTGCAGGGACCAGCCGCTCTTCCGGATGCTTGGAAGTGCAGGCTGGAGGGAAAAATGGCTACTGCACACGCACAGACAAAGGGCACAGTATATACTGCACTTACTGTGCCTGTGCCCTTAAACTGGGTGTGCACGGGGCTGTACGGTTGCAAGTGTGTCTGTCTGAGAGGAAAATACAGTCAGAACTATGACCAGGGTCTCTAAAAGCCTTAATGTGATGAACCTGGGCAATAGTAACGTCTTCACTTCTGCTGGGAACTCCTCACCTTTACCAATGAAAAGACGCAAAGCGATGCCAAAATATGGCCTCCTTTTGCCTGGCGTGAATGCATATGAGCCAGTAATTTTATGCAGATATCATGTAGATCACATTTTTAGCAGCCAAAGAGTTTAACAGCTTTCAGCTGCTACTGTCGCACTTATCTATTGAAATGTTCCTGGAGATGTGCAATTATTAGAAGAGTAATTTAGTACCGGTTTGCAGAATTTTCTAATGAAGATTGTATCTTCAAAGTCGATACAGTATGCCCATCTTTTATCCAAATCACTCATTATCTCAGTGAAGGGCATGTCTATTAGAGAGCAGCACTTACGTGCAAAACGCTTGTTATCTGAGCACGTTTAACTAGTTAAGTTCCATGTCTCCAACATCAGCCAGATAAAGAAGGCTACTGTGTACTTAGGAATCAGCCTGCAGAAAAATTCTTACCCAAATACAGTATCATATGGGATTCTGCTTTATTAAAAATGACTCGTTCTTACCCAGCCTTTTCAGATTCCTATCTAATTTAGTGATTTTTTTTTTTTGAGTTTTCGTGATACCTTGCCACCTTTCTACCTGTCTTTTGTTTCTCTTCTTCCTAACTCATTTCCAGAAGTTGTGGCTTCTTTCCTTTCCTCACTGAACTGCAATATGAGTGTTATAAATCACTCCAATGTACCAGAAGGATATTGGCAAATGACTGAATAACTTGTGCCCCGTATTATATTGAACAAGGCACCTATTGTGCTTATCAACTTGTTTAATTGAAGTGACCCATTTTTGCTCATGTTCCTTTCCCGTGAACTAACCTGGTAAACATGTTGGGTACATTGAAAATAGTCCTTGAGAAGCACCTTGCTCTCCTCTTCCAAACACTGATGCGGGGCTGAGCGTCTTGCAAAACTGAAGGGCCCCTCCGAGGAGTCGCAGGGGTTACGCCGGTTCCTTTTGGTTTGGTGGTTTTCTTCTTCTGAGGTGCACCTCAACCCCCTCCAAAGAGGTTTGCTTAAATTCCTCTTGCTACTTCAGAGGCTATGAGTTAAAAAATTAGACCATTCCATATGCATTACAGCCAGAAAACACTGACAGTTAAGATTCAGAAAGGAATGCTTTCTTCAGAGGTGTTTTCTTTCAATTACAACAAGGAGAAATTCAGGAACTTCTGTTATCGACGAGGAAGCCCAGGAACAATAGCTCTTTCCTGTAAGTATCAGTAAAATGATGACTAAACAGGCGCTGGATAGGCAGACAGTAAGCAAGGCTACCTCCAGTGGGCATGCACTGCAGTTAAGGATGGCTGCTGAGGAGGATGGTGAAATTGGACCCTATTCATTAAAATTTCCTGCCATCTTCCAAGAAGGGGAAAGCGACCACAAGGCCAACAAGACACAGTAACTGCTGGTAAAGCGCAGCGAGGTTATTTGGTAATACATTATACCCCAACACGGTGTAAGCCTCTTGTGCAGCTGCATCACAGCTGCGTTTCAAATTATGGTCAGGAAAAACAACTGATGCTTTCTGCACAGGTCCCGTTCTGCACCGGCTGGAGACACTGGTTTTCTGGTTCACCCAGAACCTTTCAGTACAAGGGTGGTGAGGCACTGGCCGAGGTTGCCCAGGGAAGCTGTGGATGCCTGGAAGTGTTCAAGACCAGGCTGGATGGGGCCTTGGGCAACCTGATCTAGTAGAAGATGTCCCTGCCCATGGCAGGGGGTCTGGAACTCGATGATCTTTAAGGTCCCTTCCAACCTAAACCTTTCTTTGATTCCTTGGCTCATCAGTTCACCTCCTCATCAGCCATCCCCTCATCCCAGGCTTCAGGGACTCAGTGCCACTTATCCAACCAG
Source organism: Calidris pygmaea (assembly GCA_003697955.1). NCBI lineage: Eukaryota > Metazoa > Chordata > Aves > Charadriiformes > Scolopacidae > Calidris > Calidris pygmaea. The sequence continues at coordinate 4,534,672 of QJSC01003367.1, forward strand.
AGGGGACCCGCACCATGAGTGTGAAAGCATCAGTTGCTTTCACTTAGTAAAATGAATCCAAGATTACGGGGACCGTGCCTGGAGAATATCATCTTGCTAAGTGGCTTAATGGGCCCATGCCGACTCTTTCTCTCCAGGCAGGAGCAGATACGGGCTGTTACCTTGGGATGGAGACAGCACCATCCCATCTCTTGTGAGGAAAGCGATTCTCACGGCCATGGGAGCTGCTCAGTGGGGATCCAGCTGGTGCAAGAAGGAAAGCAGGACCTCCAGGCTGTGGTGCCAGTGGTGTTTTTCAGAAGTGCCAGGAGATGAATTTGGGCAAGCCTGTGTTCATGCACAACTTGGGAATATTTTAAGAGAATATGCATTAGGGTAAGAGAGTAATTAGCATAACTAGAGTTAGTTCAGTCATGGTCAGCTGCGTAAAATACTCTTTTGGTGTCACAAAGGAGGGGGTAGTTAAAATAAGAAAACCTAAGTTTATTCCATCCCTCCAAGACTTGAATTCTCATCATGACTTTTCTCAGTTTCTGGCGATTTCAATGATGATTAAATCTTTTCTCAGATTCTGATGATCTCCTTCTGCCCATGCTTCTGGTTATACCCAGTCTTACATGCACATGTGTGTGCCTGCTCTGGGCACTGCTTTGATGTTCCCAGCATGAGAGCAAGCAACTTTTGCTCACAAACAAAACTAGATTAATTAATTTGAAAGACTTGCTGAACTTGGCCAGTTGTTTCCCAGAGAAATGGCTGGTAAATGGATTTATTTGTCATAAAATTTTTAGCTAAGTGATTTCTGCAGATAACTTTTGGCTGCAGACCATTTGCAAATAGTTTGCAATTAATATTGGAGATCTGAGACAATTTGCTGTGGGTTGCATGAGAAATTTCTGTTCTCTTGGCTGGATAAATACAACTCCTAGAATCGGGTTTCTTGCAGAAATTCTTGTGTGTATAAAATCCGTATTTACTTTCTTCAGATCCTTTGTAGTATGTGGTTGATCCTGCCAAGGGCTTAGCACACTGTCCCTGCTCCAAAAAAACACTTATACCTGTGCTTAACTTTGAGGAAAAGATTAGTTCCCCAGAAGTCAAGCCAAAGTTAATTTGAGCATGTGTAAGAGAAAAAGCAATAAAGTTGGTTTAGGGTTATATGATCATGAAAAAATGTGTGTCCCTTCTTTGTCCCGAAAATGATGTTGCAACGCTAGTCCTGTTCCCGCCCTGGCCCCGTGCTTGTGTCACCTTCACCCTGACCAGCCATCCCCTGCCCCACTTCTCTGCTCAGCACCAAAACTGTGGTGGCTCTGGGAGGGCTCTGCTCCCCAACTCCTGAGGCCTCTTCACCTTCTCCATCACTTCTAAAACACTGCACCCAACTCTACCCTCAGTCAGCACGAGACAAGCATCCCCCTGGTTGTGTCCAAGCAGAGCAGTTTTGAGACATTTGATAAACAACTTCATTCTCGTACCAAGTTAAAGGAATCATAGAGTGGTTAGAGTTGGAAGGGATTGTAGAGTTCATCAAGTTCCAACCCCCCTCCCATCGGCAGGGACACCTCCCACTAGATCAGGTTGCTCAAAGCCCCATCCAACCTGGCCTTGAACACCTCCAGGGATGGGGTACCCACAAGCTCCCTGGGCAACCTGTTCCAGTGTCTCACGACTGGAAAGGGCATACCATAGTGAAAAAATAAAGCCCTCTACTTGTAGTAGCTCTTTCCAGAGTTTTTTCTTCTCTTGGTGCAGGATCACACCACACAGCAGCTGTTTTTTCATAGCATGAAACAAGATTTTATTTTTTCTGGAGCTGACAGAAAAAATTACCAAAGCGACAACTTGTTCTGAAGGGGGCTGTGGTTTGTCTTAAGGACAGTGACATTATGAAGAGCTTAAGGTCCAAGGCACTCAAAGAGCCAAGCTTATCAATTTGAAATGCCAAATATTTACAAAACCTCAATGAGAGTTTCTGCAGCTCTCTAGAATGAACAAGCCATACTTTTCAGAGATGCTTCTTGCTTTTCAAAAATCCTGGATCAGAAAGGAGCCTGTGTAGATGGCAGAGCTCTCCAGGTACTTGCTTCGCATCGCAAACACCAGCCTTTGCTTCTCCTTCTCTCTATGTTACAGAATAGCTACGGCCAAGGATAAAGTTTGTCGACTCTGTTGCCTGATGGTATGTTTCTTATTAATGTTTGAAAATTATTGGAAGAATTTTTATACAAAAAGGCCATCCCAAAACCAACTAAGTAATCTGTCAGCTCTTCTAACTGAGCTGCTCACTTGCTAACTTCTTCCCTCATCCCTCAAAGGCCAAATCAGTTGGTATAAATGGAGATGATTTCAGTGACTTTGAAGAAATTACACCAGTTTATACCAGCTCCAGCTTTCTCCCACAACACTTCTCTTCCTTCATTATAACAGAAAAGTTGCTCCTTTCTAAAACTAATTATGTGAAAACCGTATATGAGCACACTGTCCTGTGGAGACCAGTACAGAAATATCCAGGCTAGGTGTGACCAACCTGGGGATGAGGATGCCTCTGCAATCCAGCTGGAAGCCCTCTCCTGTGGCAGTGCACACAGACCTGCTCATTGGGAGGTAGTCTGGAGCATTTTGCGTCCTACTTCACCCGTTGCACAGCCCCAAGGTGCTGAGTCCTCCCTAACTGCCACCTGCAGCTCCTAATTCCAGAGCTGTAGGTTGAACACCTGCATAAATTTCCAGAAATCTAACTTTCTACTCCTGGACAAAACTCCCTGTTCCAGTGATTCATCATTCAGCTCTTCTTTGAGGGAATTAAGGTCATACATGGTGATGCTGTACAGTCACGGATCTGCTTGCCGTTCCAGCAGGATAGGTGGCCACAAGTCCTGCTGTGATGGCTGGTGTAGCAAGAGACCGTGTTGGCCCATTTTGGCTGGGTCTGGGACACCGTAAGTCCTGTGTTGGTGTAGATAGATCTGATGCACAGGAACTTTCCCAGCCCCTCAACAAAAGGCTTTGCACTCCTGTCTTGTCTTCACGATTCACAGGGATGCAGGATGTTCCTGGTCCCTGCCTTTTGAGCCCCAGCCCTGGGAACTCATCATTCATCAGGCTGCCACAGGGAGGTGGGAAACAGGGGCTGCCCTGCTCCTGCCTGGTGCGGTGGGGTGGAACGGCCCAGCAGGGGCACGGCTTCGTGCAGGAGAGACCCCCCTTTCCTGTTTGTCCCCTTTTCAAAAGAAACCTAATCCAACAGCAAATAAAAACCCTCTTGCCAAGATCTTTAGACTTAGGACTGTGTTAACGCTGAAGCAGAACTTTATCTTCCTTTTCCCAAGGTGGTCACCTGGAGGATGACTGAAAATGCTGGTGTTGCAACAGAGAAAGGCTCCCCTTGTCTTTTCTCTGTCAGCAAGCAGAGGGCTTCAGACTTCAAACTTAGAGAGCATTGGCCTATTGCCTTCTCCGAAAGCTATTTCTATTAATAAATACATAAAATTAATGACGGGGGTCCCACCATTCCACCCCAGTGTGCAACAGCAGTTGTGGGTAAGCCCCATGCGAGAAATAAGTCCTCACAGCTGCTATCCTGTTAACTTTAGCAATTTTGTTATTTTGGCTAAGTTGTCAAAACGTTCATTTCCTGATGTCTGGGAAAGTGGCTGAGCAGCATCTACAGCGCTGGGCTCTGCTGCTTGTTGGTGAGATAGGGAGAGGCTGGATACCAGAGAGAGCCATAATGCAAAGAAAGGGCTGCTCTTAGTTCCTCAGCAGCAACTTTATCTTATCTGCGCACATTGCTCTTTCCAAATCAAGACCAGCCTTTTTATTATTATAAACAACTGGAGAGTGGGAAAATATTCCCCGAGGCAAGAAGCAGCGCTTGAAGTAAAGAGCTGTAATGGAAGCTGCAGCATGCAGTAAAATTAATCACTCCTTAAGACATATTCCTGCTCTCAGTGCAAAAGTCACTTTTGCACCCAGTGATACCCAGGCAAATGTCAACTCTGTGAGACCAACAAGACTGTATTAGATGGAGAACGTGTTGAGTTGCAGATTTTAATCATGTAAGGCTCCGTCTCGGGAGGTGCTGCGGCCAAGTGTCCCAGCTGCAGTCCCATAGTGTGTGTCAGCATATGCCTCGGCCCCAAAACACTCTTCCTGTCTGTGGAAGGCACAGGAGACACATATACGCTTGAAATGGAGCACACATGCTCAAACCCTTTCAGGAGCAGCAAGGGCAGGACCTTGCAAGACCAAGCTGAAGCAAGCCATGAGTAACTGGACCTGCGTGGGGTCAGAGCACAGGTTTTGTTATGGGTGATGTCCAAACTCAGTCCCCTTCTTTGGGGAATAAAGTTGCTGATTGAAAAACATGGGGTTTTGTCAATGAACCCTGTGAAAGAACATAATTATATGTTCTTTCCCACCTCTTCCTCCTGCACTGTGGTGCTGCTGCTCTGATTAGTTGTTATGATCACCCTCACAATTATTGCTCTTACTGTGGATGCGCTTGATGCTAACTGTTATATGCGGAGGGCCTGGGTGTTTTGCAGTGCTGCTGTGTCCCTTCAGGCAGTATTTTCTCCAGCAAAGCGACCGAGCCTGGCTGTAGTGGGAAGATGGTGTTTGTGAGAGCGTGGTCAAAGTGCACGGCGCAGCACAGGATGACAGCCCCCGAGTCAGCCCTGCAGCTGGTGTGCGGCTTTGAAAAAGGTCTCCGTCAGCTCTTACAAATTTGCTGATGCTATTTCATTTCCATCAAACAGGCCAGGAGCCCCAGAGCTGTCTCTCTTTCCCCATCTGCATCTTGCCTGCCCTGCACACCTTGCTGAGAGCTTGCTGAGAAGGTTTCCTCTTCAAGTCCTGCCTCCACTCTGAACCTGTAATGAGGTGCTGGCAAGCAGTCAAAACTTGACACGTTCTTGAAATGTGATTATATCAGATCAGGACTCTGCTTTTTAGGGATGTATGAACTCATTTTAATCAGCATCTTGCAAAAGGGAGAAAGAGAAGCAAACTTCTTGTATGAAGTGGAGGCTGGTGGAAGCTGTTTGCAGAGCAGTCCTCCAGGCTCTGTGCCCTTGGGAAGGGAAAGGCGAGAACAAAGAGGGAATTGTGACTGTGATTCAGTCTGCAAAGGCAAGTGATGCTGCTGCTTATGAGAGTTCTGGAGATGATTTTTTGGAAAACGGGAAGCTTTGCAGGGAACACGGACCACGAGGGTCAGTTGAGGCAGCAGCATTATGGTGCCGTGACATGATTTACCAGCTCTGACCTAACTAACTGCTCATGGCCAACAAGGGGGTGATCTCTGCTTCCCAGTTTTTATCACACATTCCCTACCCTCAAGAAATTGCATGATTATGGGTTGCGTGAGTCTGTTGAGCTGATCTGATGGAAAACTGTTTCTTGGAAGTGGGTTTGTTTTCTTCCAGGGGAGCTCAATGGACCAACTCACTCTGACTGTGTGATTATGGCTGCAGAGAGAAGCCATAACAACTTATGCCTAGGGGTGTAAGAAAGGATTCATCCCTTTCAGTGCCGCCTGGATCATGCTGGGATAGGTGAAATGCTCAGCTTCATTTTCAGAGGCCACATTTGAGCCATTAGCTGGACCAGCGGTGGTCAGATTAGCTCTAAAACCAGGACTGGGGATACCAATGTTGAGGGTGGGAAGGATCTTTGTTTCCTCTAGAGCTGTAGCATTAACGCTGGCCCTAAGAAAGCCACAGGGATGCATGGCTGAGGCTCAGGGGGAGGCTGGGATCATCCGTCTCTGAAGCAGTCTCAGCTCACCCCACTTGCGAAGCCACAATGTCAGGGCTTGAACCTGCCACTGTTTGTGGGTAATGGAGGTGAAAGCTGCTGTGTCCGGTTCAGGTGAGCACTACTAGTAAACAAAAGTCCTAAACCAATGTTTTTTCCATTAATATCAGTACATGTGTGTCACGGTGAATGATTCAAGCATAAGATTTTGAAAGCTGACCATCTAGCAGATTTGGCTATTACTACAGCTACGTGGACAAAAATCTGTTTAGCTGCCAAAAGTCCTAATTTCCTACTCATTTGCAGTTGCCTTTCCATGGCAGGCAGCACAGTGGCACTTATTACTTACAAGGAAGAGGAAGGACCAAGCCATGGCATCAGCAGCACGCCTCTGAGTGAATGCAGAGGTCTCATGCCCATGTTGGCAGCGCCTGATTGTTGAGTATTTTTTGTTAGCAAATGATGAGCATGACCTGGTACCAGTAACCTGCAAGAAAGTGGGAGAGGGAGCTCCAAAACCACTTCTGTGTTCAGCGATGCTTCACCTGGCCTCTAGAGGTGTTTATCTGGATGTGACTGTCACATGGCTGGAAGGTCTCTGGCTGAGTCTATGTTGTGAAAGAGTTCAGGAGAGGATACATACCCGGTGAGATGTGATAGATTTAGGTGTCCAGGTCCCTATCTGTTCAGTCTTCTCCTTTCCCAAAGGCTCTTGCCCTTACCGAACCATTGCAGTTTATAGTCATCTCACAAAATAGGCACTCATTGTGAGATGTTTGGTTTTTTTTTTCTGGATTGTAACACACAAGGATTCAAAAGCTGGTACAGGAGCTGGTGAGATGTCTTAAAGCAAAAGCAACAGCTTCTGAGAAATGGGTGACAGAAATCATGAACTCTTCTACACATGAATCAGACCTTCTTTCAAAGAAAAAGCAGCATTTCCCCGTTTCCTTAACCATTTTCATTTCTTTTAAAACCAGAGACTATGCAAAAAATGTTGGATATCTGTGGACTTATTTTCCCCAAGTAAAGGTACTGAAAGAAACTTGTTAAAAAGGAATTATATGTTTAGACATATAGAGCTTCCTCTAATTTCTTTTTTTCTCATATAGTAAGTACTTGGGCAGTAGACAAAATGAAGGAAGGAATAACTTAAAAATGAGGGAAAAAAATACCAAAGCTTTGTGCATTATCTACCCAGACTGAGTATTTGGAATGTATAGAACCCTTGAAATCAAAGGCAAGATTTCAGCTTCCTTCACCACCAAAAGAATCAAACCTCAAATGAACGTAACTGGTCAAAGGAAATTTAGCCTTGGATTTGGAATCGTGCAGTGTGCTGGATTTTCCATCAAGAGCCTGATATTTTCTGTAAGTCCACTTACTGTGGAGTTCTGTGAAGTTCCACTTCAGAGCCTTGAGACGCTTTAACTTACGTTATGCCTTACTAATTAATTGCTCTCTGATGACTATAAATGCAATAGACTGGCAACTCTTAATGAAAAACCAGCTGAAGGAAAATTATATGACTCTTCCTAGATTTTTCTTTCTTTACTCTTACTCAGAGTTGATAAGTTCACAAATTTAATCATAAATTATGTTTTCACTTTCCCCTTACTTAATCTTTAGTCTTGAAAGCGCAGTGTGCTTTAGATGTTAATGGGGAAATGTATAGTAATCTTCACTGGGCTGGGATATTGAGCAGCCCCTTCTTTAAAATGCACTATAGGAAGTGGAAAGGGGTGGAACTCGGCATATAAAATAAAGGCTCTGCTTCCTGGCAGTTTATTTTCCATCACTTTATTTTATCTAGGTCTGGGTGTGCTTGCCACTTTCACTGGAAATCCACGTTTGGCTCTGAGTTTTACAAAAGGATTCAAGAAGCAAAAACCAAATGGAAATATCCCCCATAATGAAGGGGGCTATCACAGCCTTGTGCTACAAGATCCCTTTTATGTGTGAAATATTTATTAGTCCTTGCCTGTTCATTATTTGGAGGGATATCTGAACTGGTGTATCCTTAGGGAATCATGAGGGGAGCAGAGGGAATGTTTACAGTGAAAATGGTGCTTAATCTCCACGAATGACAGGAAAAGATTAAGCAAACTACAGATAAACCATCTTATCATTCAAAAGTATACACGCTGAATGCGTTGTAAAATAAATACACAGCTGCTCTTTAAATCCTTTTGTGCATCAAAGGACCAGAAGCACAAAAAGGACTTATTCACCTCAAACAGGGTTTACGTGGACCCTCCATCCAAAGCTGAGATTTAAAAGAACTTCCACTGAACAATCACCTCAGTCTACCATCTGAGCTGGTCTGGATGTCCCTGTTGGACCTGGAAATCAGACCTTCTTGTTGTGCTGCCTCTACAGCCAGAGCGATGCTGGCTTTGGCAGCTCCATACCCCTCTCCTCCACTGCGATTCAGAAGCTCTTCCTATGTTGGATTCACGGGGCTATTACATGAGTATAGAGGCTTTATTTTTGGAAAGGCTGCCCATGGTAGCCCTTTTTATACATAACACAGTAGCCAGCTCACATATCCAAGAAGTGGGTGGCTTGAGTTTTATGCCCTTTCTGGTTAATGGTAATCCAAAGCTGTAGTTGCCAATGCTGGGTGATGACTGTCAGGCTCTAACTGAACCTATGAAAAACCTAAATATTTACAGAATATGACTTCTTGATTGACAAATGGCATTTTGAGAAGAGTTTCACAGATGGAAAATTTGCTGTGTCTGTAAGACCTTTATCAGTAAGGTGGGGGCTCATGAGATATTTTTCTCATTACCATGTTGAGAAGATCATGTAACTATTCAAATACTGTGCCATTTTCCCACCATAACATTCTCTCTCACAACTAGAGCGTTTTTCTACCAAAAAGTTAATGTACCAAACCCAGAGATTTCCAGCCTTCATAAAAGTTCATTTTGCAAAGCCTTTTCTGGCATCTGACACCGAGATGAAAGCTCTCCCTCGCGCAGTCCGTTACAATTCCACTGAGGCTTAAAGGCTACATTTCCAAGATGCCATATGGCTCTCACTAAAGATGATCACTGTGATTGACCTAAACATAGAGGCAGTTTTGCCTACCCCTGGAAGAGGACAGTGTACAACTTCTTCAGTGGGATGGGTAAAGGGTGGAGCTGCCTGATTTGTTGTTGTTCCACATCATCTCCCAGAGTAAATCTCTGTTAAGTAAATCTCTGTTAAGTAAATCGTGTTAAGGCCGTCCCCAAATATCAGCTCCAAAATTTGAGACAAGGGTTGTCCTGTATCAGAAATGCACCTGTCTGTCACTGGGTGCTGATGTTCACTTGGAGGAAGATGAGTGCTCTGCTCCTACTGCATAAAAATCCCTGCCACACTCACCATGGAGGATTAAATCTTTCTCAACTCCAATTGATAATAGTAATGACTTCAGGTAGATGAAGGCCAAACATCAAGTATGAAGTCTAACCTGTTCATACTGGAGAAATTTAGGTTAACTCCACTGGTGGAAATAACCTCACCATGTATTTGAACCAATTGTTGCTGAATTCTTGCCCTGAGGATCCAGCTTTTTAAGTTGTGGTTCCTCTTTTTATAAACACAACAGATTTCTACAGGCTGTGCAAAGACTTCATGATAGGTTAAAGTCAGTGTCCTTCTTTGCACGGGTCCTTTCTCACATCTAACACTGACCGTTGTTTGTTAAGAAAAGAGGTCTGATGTCAGCTCAAGGGTGAAACTGTGTTTACTTGTTGGTAGATGTGTCCGTGTGAGGACTCTAGACACAGCAACCAGAATATCATATCTCAGACAAGTAACTACTTGGCATTTCCTCTTTCAACACACTGAGCCAAATTCATTAGCAGCCTCAGAGAAATTAAGGGCTACTGATTTGGGTAACTGTCAAAAGGATTATACAGCAGAATGAGCCTATCAGAAATGTTGGGGATTTTTTCTGTGCCTTTTGGCGCTCTCAGTGGGAGTTAGTTTTAAGTGGCATTTTAGACGTGCTAGTGTTAATCAGTGAAGGATGTCCATGTGGGGTTTCACAGTCCATATCAAGGCAAAGGAGAGCAGAACCGGACCAAGAGAAGCCTAGCTCCTTTGGAAGCGCTGCGGTTTCTTTTTGTAAGGCACCGGCCTTTCAGTTGGCCATAACGTGACAAAGAAATCCAAGAAACTTTGGCATTTGGCACCTGCAGTACATCCGAACGAAGTAACGCATTAACACATCAGGTTTTTGAGCAGCAGAACCAGAAGAATTTAGTTTCCCATGGACACGTGTTGGGCCAATAATGGTAAGAAAAAGATCAGGTTGAACTCTAATGGGACCGCAGAGATTTTTAAATTTTTTTTTCTTCCAAGCCTGAACATTTGGGGAAAGATACATTTCTCCTCCTAGTTCTGCCTTTTTAAGCTGGTTTATTTCTCTGTCAGAATACATCCCTGATGATGGTTCCTGATGACCCTCCAGCTTCAGCTATTCCCTTCCGTTTTGTGAGAAGAAGTATCTCATAAGAGAGATGCTTACCCTGGAAAACTTACAGGGGGAAAAAAATGGGAAAAGATAATGTAATTTAGAATAAAATGCAAATGACTCTTTTTTTTTGTCTGTTTCTGGCACTCATGGCAGCATGCCCCTTGAAAGGAGAGGACAGAAGCTCATTGCAGTGGAAACACTGCTGTGTTTTCCAATATCAAGGGTGATTTGAACCCAAACATGTTCCCATCACACAACTATCGTAGGGACTGATGAAAATACTGAACCCTGGAGAGGGGGACGGTACAGGATGTGGTTGTGCTGGCAGAGCTGGAGCGCAGGTGGCAATCCCTCTCGGCAGAGGAGCCAAGGGTCAGGAAACATGTGGAGCTAAAGGGGCGGAAGAGAAAGTAGTGAGCGCGGGCTTGGTTTTCCTGATGACAGGCACGTCCAAGAGGAAGGCTGGAGGCTACAGAGAGTGACTTTCGCTGACTGCACCGGGCGAGCGTGGTGAACCTCCCTACTTATCTCTGCTCCCCTGGCTGGCTGGGGCTGTGCTTAATAGGTCAAATGGATTAAAGAAGGGAAGCAGAATGCAAAGTCCTTTAACAGCTTTTAATTAGGACCTGTCATTTTTTCCCCCCCTACTAGCTAGAAACCATACACCTATATTTTCCCACTTGCTTCCTCTAATAACTGGATAATGTTATTATATATCAGTAGGTGTGTTATTCTCCCAGCATATTTTGACATCCATTCCTTGGGTTTGCCTGAAATATTTTTGCACCAGTTCAATCAAAATATTTTCACAGGTTCACATGAAAAAAAAAATCTAGTGACTGAAATGATGACAAGAGGGTAGAAAACCCACAGTTAAACTGTGTGAATAAAGTAAATGGCATTATGGATGAGTCAGAGGGAAAGGAATGGGGAGACAGAGAAGATTATTCAACATTGTGAATTTTCATACATCTGCGGATGTTAGAGAGATTCATTCTTCACAGACTCCAGTTGCTAAATTTTCTGGGTGAAAAAAAAATACTATTGTGATTTTTAAAAATTTAGAAATGATGACTCTATGCTTAGATTCTCACCCTTTATAAAACAAATATCCCTGTATTTCTAATTAATCTAAAATAAAATAAGTCTTGTTGGCAGGTATCAGTCACCCTGAGCTCAATGTCTTCCTTCCTTGAAGTGCTCAGTTACCTTTTTCTTGGCACATGACAGTCAGCAGATGTCAAAGAATAAGGAGGTGTGTGGTGCCAACGCTTTGGTGCTGGCACAGTATTTCCTGCAACAAAGGGTCTAATTTCAGGCTAGTGGAGGATTCCTGCTGACTCTCGTCCTGCGGCATTTTACGGACAGAAGTCCAAACCCAGATAATCTGGGGTCCCCGAGACTCCTACAAGGTTTTCGCCCTTAGCAGCTGCTGGCACCACTCATTTCTGACTGGTGATAGCTGCGGCTTCAGGAGGAAGTCCTTCCTACCAACTTAAGCCTGGAGATTTGCCATTCCTGCCTCCTTTTGCACCTGTGCAGCTTCCACTCTCTGCATCTACATGTAGTTCCTGGACTCACAGTTCCCCATCTCACTTCTTCTCCATGGCCCAGTGCTGCTCTGCTGGTCTCAGCTGGAAATGCTGCTGCTGAAGCACAACCCCTGCAGAGAAGGCAACACCCCAGAGGACAGCCTGGCCACGCTCCATCGCCTGGCCCTCTGTCTATCAGTTTTCCTGGTCTGCACTGTTTTGTATCCAGGGCTCGCCTGGAAAATGTGATCCTGGGGATGGAAAAGAACAGAGCTGGGCACTCTCCCAGGCTGCTCCCTCGGCTGCAGGATGGGTCTCTAGGAAACCCTCCAGCTCCTCCCAAGGGTCTGGGCTTTTCTTGAAGCTTCCTTGGCCTTAACCATCTCCCCTTGAGTCTGGGTAGGAGGAAAGGAGTGTCCTCATTCCTTGCTGTGAGTGTTACAGGGAAGGGAGACCTTGTTTACTCCCACAACCGAAAGGACGGGAATGGTACTACCTTTCTTGCCAGCATTGAATCAGCAATTATTTTGAATAATTTCAAAATGCTTAGCAGCTATGTTTGCTGTCTAGCTAATAAATGCTGTAGTAGTAGAATTCCAAAAATATCCCTGACCTCCCACAAAGTGCAGATATATATGTATATATATGTATATCTAATAGCCCCCATATATATAAATATGCAGTTATTGTTTGTCATTTTAGAATAACCTCAACACAGTGCTAAGGCTGCTATTATATATGATCCTAAAATCCTCCTGGATAACACGCAGGCTCTGAGTCCTTCACGAACTACTCACTGTCTCTCTAGCTCTAGCTTCAGCCAGGCTCAAGCTGCTGGTAAATATTCCTCTTCTAGCAGCATTTTCACTTAAATAATGAAGACCAGTGCCCCAGTGGGCCCTCTGTGTTGCCTGTGGTTTTGAAGGTGAGACTACATGTCCTAATATTTCCTTTTAGCCTTAATGACAATTTTATGAATTTTGTGCACGGTGTGTTAGCGTGTCCCTCTCCAGAAAACAAATTGGAATATATTTTCTAACCTTTGGTTGGTGACAGCCTTTGGTGAGACAAACTTGTCGAGTGCCTGGTCACTTCCTTCTCTTTCCTGTTGATGCTCTTCTTCTGGGAGCCACGCTGCTGCACACCAACTACTAAATGTTCAGAGGGTTCGTTTAGCTACAGCCCACAGCAGAAAACAGTGAGAAGGTGGCATGATATTTGCTATGATGTTTCTGCTTGGATGAGAGGTGTGAGAAAATAGGCAGGTGTTAAAAAAAAAAAAAAAGTGTAATCAATACGTTAACTTGTTCACATAGGCAAACTATGTGGAACAGAGAGTTTTGGGTTTCTGGTTTTGGGGTGAAGACTCTGGCTGCAAGAACTGAGGTAGTCTGCTTCCCCAAGCTGTAAAAAAGGTGATTTGTACCCCTGTAAATAGAGGCATTTGAGGAATTGATTTCAAATAAGCCAAGTTGTTCTCCCTGTTCCTTTGCAAACCTGATTAATTTGTGTCCTGGAAGGGGAGTCTGAGCAGAAGCTGAACTTGCCACTAGGGAACAGTTCTTTTCTTTAGGACAAATGATGGCCAATATCTCATAAAAGTAAAACAAGGAAAAAGATTAACAGCCAAAAAGACAAATAGCTGTGATGAACTTTTATACTTTGTAAGAAAAAGGCTTTTTGGGATATGGGTGTTAAAAATCAACTTGTGTATTACAATTTTAAAGCGATTAATCACATTTAAGATATTGTATGTGAAAATAAATCTTGACTGTAGCATACTTGAAACAAGGGTTCCTCACTGCTGAGGATAAAAAATAGTTCTTCAGAGGAACCGTGAGAGCCAGGTGTGCTAGTGCCCCGGAAAGTCTTTAGAAGCCCTTGCTGTGCCCTTTTCTGCATCTTGTGGTTCCTTATGGTATTACATTGTGGGGACCCTGCATCGTGTCCCACAAGACTGTTCAGTCACCATCGAGTTCTCCTGGCTGTGAAAATATTTGGGCAGAAAATTAATTACCTGGAAGGGACCAGTTTGGACATTTCCCCGAGTGCTGTTTAAATGGACCGGCAAGCATTAGCTGAAAGAGAATTCACCCGCTCTGGACACGTGCCCTGTAAACTGCCATTGGCACTGATTTGGGAAAGTCATTTGACATCATTTCAAGCACTCACTGTACAGCACCCCCTGCAATTTGGCAACCACTGACGCATTTCAGAAGTCCCCATCCACTGGTGCCCTGAGGTCTCTCGCAGGAGCTCCTAGCTGGAACTAGGGCTGTGTGAATAATGGGTTGAAAGTCAGTGGCTTTTTTTTCTCAGTTTAGTTGCTGAACACAAAAACGTGACAACAAAAAGACTCGCTACAAGATATCTCCTAAAAAAAAAACAGGAGTAGAAGAGATATCAGCACAGATTGACCATATTATTTTTTTCCTGCTGAAAAGAAATACTGAAATGTTGTTGTAGGTTGGATGAAACGTTATGCTTGACCCAATAAAGAAGTGCTTCATTTTGGGGCTGTTTTATTAAAGAACAGAAACTACAAATTGTATTCCTATTAATTATGAAGATGTGGGACTTGAATAAACCTGGGAAAACTATCTAAAACCTACTTCTAGTGTAAACCAGAATTAAATTTCATCACTGACAGAGATCTGTCAGACCCAATCTTAAACACCTCATTTGATGCCAGTCCCAGACTCCCCAGACAACCTTATTCAGTGCTTAACTGCTCTGAAAATCAGAAAATGTTCCACTTTATCTGAGATAAATCCCCCGTCCAGAAAATTAGACTGATTATTTCCTCTCTTGCCTTTGGTGGTTACAAGGATAATTGATCAGGGACCTCCAGCCTTTCCCCACTGGAAGGCTGTTATCACACGCGTCTGTCTGATCTCCTCTTCTTCTAGATTGAACAGTCTCAAATCTTTCCGATTTTCCTCATAGGCTGAGTTTTCTCCATTTCCGACAATGCTTTGCTCTCCTTTGAGTTGCCTTTGAGTTTCAACTTCCAGTCCTTTCCTATGAAGTGCTGGCAGTTTTTTCCCGTTGGTGTGACCTGTAAATTTTAGGCTGGTTTCCTAGGGAAACAGGACTTACCTAATCACATTTTATGTCTGTCTGTTTATTTTTTCTACCTACTTGACTCATAATTTTTAACCCTTCTGCCAGTTTCAAGCAAACATGACAGTGGTCAAATATCTCTAAGATATTAAGTCCATATATATTTCATTGTAAAAGTGGTAGGATGTTGGAGACATCTCGTTAGAGCCCTCACCAGTGAAAAGCTGCAACATGATAAAATCCTTAGCAGACTCTGAGGCACCTCTATGGAAGGAAGGTGGTATGAATAACCCCAAAACCTTCAGCTGGAGATTTTTCCTTATGAGATATGGAGGACACAGCCCCCCTGGGAGCTGGGGTGCATTGCTTCTACTCCTAACGCAATGTCTTCTTGTAAGAGTACATCGGAAGGGCTGGCTCCCTCTCAGATAAGTTCATATTTTTTATTTATTTCATAACAAACTGATAAAATACACTTTTTGGCAGACAGTTTCCCAAGCAGTTGGACTTCCACCCCGGAGCAAATTCACCTGTGGGAGGCCTGGCTTCAGGTCAGAAGAAACCCTTAGGCACCACGCTCTAGCGGATGGGCATTTCAGGCTTCTTGATGGCACCGCTCCACATTGAACAAAATCCTTCAATATTTGCAGGCGCGAGGGCCAGAATCCAGGTCTCCCCTCCAGGAGCTTCTTTGGGAATAATGTGATGCTTGCTCCCTTGTCCCATCTCCTTCAGCAGATATTAAGGGAGTTGGCATAAAAACAGAGCCATGTGGACAAAGCGGCTGAGGATGCAGAGAACAGAGCACAGAGGTGAGGGTACTCGTGTGGGATGTGAATCTCTTCATGGGAGGAGACACGGTGAGAGCATGTAGAGCCAGTGAGCTATTGAAAAAAAAAAGATTTTGTCCTTCTCCAGAAGTTTTGCCAACCTAGGCCTTGGGATTTTTTTCACAGACCTATCAACTTTGACCTTCCCCACATTAAAAAAAAAAAAAAAAAAAAAAAAAAAGAGGGGAAAAAATAAGAGAAGAGATATTGCACGTCCTTTACTTCTGTGTAAGGATCTGTAGCTTGTCCCTGTCACCAGTTGCCCATCCATTAGCCTGACTGACCACATGTCCAGGGGCCCAGACACTGAATTATCTGCTTCCTGCTCAGAAAGTGATGCTTCAGCTCTGCTTCCTGCTGCAAGCGGGAGAGAAATTTCCAGAGACTTCAGCCACATAAACAAGTGCTAAAGGCGTTTTTCCCTTCCGCACAAACCTTTTGCCCTCACAAAGGGTTTGGTGGGGAAAACCAGCTTGGTGGGGGGAAAAAAATGAACAGAATGAAGGGTGCATAGGACCCTGTTGTCCTGGCGTGAGCCAGGACATTTAGGACATGATGGGGGTAAGTAAATAAACAGTGAAAGAAACTGAATTTTTCAAAGATGTGTCCCTAAAATTCCATGTGCCTCCAACCACCATTAGGTGCCAAGGAGTGGAGAGAAGTATCCAAGGCAAGTCAGACTAGTCTGGGCGTTGACAGCAATGAATCCGCTCCTCCAGTTTTGTTACCATCAGCATCCAGCCGAGCTAGAATAAAGACACCTTGGAGGTGTCCAGACATGCTGAACTCACACCTCCTGTCTATAGCTGGACGTAGCCAAATACAAGTGACGTGTTCACAGCGAAGGTCTCAATGTTTCTGGCACCCTCTGAAAATAGGGTCATTCAAATCTCTACCTTTAGGCAACTCTGAGTGGGTTTATGCTTTCTCGTTCCTACTTCCATGCCTGTTCTCACCTGGGACAGTTAGTGTTTCATTTCTAGCTGGAAGGATTGATTTTGTCCTTTGCAGTGCCACTTGCAAACCAACACATTTTCTGGGGTCTACACATGGAATATGTATCATGCTAGATATATTTCTGCTCTTGCATGCAGTTTATATGAAAACTGATGGTGTTCAATATTAAATGGATGCCTTCTCATTTTCTTCTTGTACCAGCATCTTGAATGTGCTTCCACGTCTGCCTTAGCAATGTTTATCAGGGCTTGTAGCCCCAGATGTGGCTTGCAGGTGTGACCGCGAGCTGCCACATCCCAGATGTGCTCTGCAAGGGGACATTGACCACTTGCAAACTTCTTGAGCTCCGTGAGCAAGAAAGCACAGAATCAGTGCTCCCAGTGCCAGCCCTTATCTTCCCCCAGGTTGTTATTTGAATAATTAAGCAAAGGAAATAAAAAAAAAAAAAAAAAAAAAAAAAAAAAAAAAAAAAAAAAAAGCTGGCTGAGCTTCTTGGAGGCGCTGAGGGAGCCGGCGAGCCTGGGAGAGTCGTGACAGGTCGGGGAGGAGAGGGGAGGGGGGGTTGTCCGCTTCTTCCTCTGCTGCTTCTTTGTGTCTTGTTTTTAATGAGCTTTTGGCGACCGGAGGAGCAGATGCATAAACAAAAGCTTGTTAGCCCTGTTTGGCCAAGGCGAGACTTTGTGCCCCCTCCTGTCCCACAGACCATTCCCAGGGACCATCCACCGACACGGAGCATCCCCTGCACAAGGGGCACAAGGGCTATAGAAGAAAGAGGCTGCAGGGAAGAAGGAAAATAACCTCAGGGGCTGGAAAGACACTGATTTCAGAATGGGAGCTGCTCTGAATTGATCTAGTGAAACACGGAGTAATGCATGTGGTCTGATCGCATCCCATCCATAAGCTACCAGCTCTCCTGAAAATCTCCAGGTCCGATCCCACACTGGGCTGAGGTCTGCTCAGTGTGACAGGAGGGCTGAACATTCATGGAGCTCCTTCCAGTCCCAGGTATCTATGCTAGACACTCTACAAGCCTCAAGGATGGCACAAAGGCTGTGCAGAGATTGCAGCCTAAAAGGCTGGATAAGAAAGCTGCCATCACTTGAATCCCTGGGGTTTTGGGTTTGTAACCAGACATCGGTTGTCCCATGGCTATCGTGGCAGCAGTGTGTTTAGATGAATCTGTCACTTGGACTTCAGGTGACTGTCTGTCTTATACGCTCAGGTTGATTTTTCTCTCAGAGGTTCCCCATGGCATCTTCCAGTGATAACCCACTTGAGAAAGCCCCATCAGAGCCCAAAACAGAAAAATCAGTGTAGCAAAGCACATTATGTTACCATCCACCCTGTGTCAGTAAAGTCACCTCACATCTTTTCTAGCTCTTGCTTTCCCCAGACACCCACCATTTCCAGTGATTCTTGGCTATGGTTTTTACTTGATATTACTAAAGGATTAGTCCCACAAACTCCATGCAGATAAGTAATTTGATTCACATGAAAAGCCTTGCATCACGTAGAATGACTCTCCAGAGTGAAGTTACCCTTGCGCTTAAACGTTTACCCCATTCAAGTATCTGGAGTGTAAAGAAGTTATCTTCTAGTTTGCTCATTGGTATCACAAATGTCCCTGGTGCTACAGGGATGGCAACTCATACAGTGAAGCAGCAGTTCCTGCAGCATTATTCTGGTTAACAAGGTTATCCTGACAGCCAGGCGAAGCACCAAAGGACCGTGTCCCACTTAGGAAGCACAGTGTAAAAACTGAGATCTCAATGGGGTCACTCGGGGAGATGAAAACATTTCGTGTGCTTTTGAAATGTGTGCTTCCCTGCGGATGCCCGACATCCACAACGTGGAAACTCCTCACTGCTGGCTGCTGAGTTTGGTGTGTGCACGGACCAGTCAGAAGGTTTTTGTGTCTGAGGGGTCAGCCCCCCTCCTTTCCTTCCCTTTCCTTCCCTTCCTCAGGACACTGCAGGGGAGAAGGAGGCAGGGGACATGGCAAATACCAAAGGGCCTGGGGAGGGCTAGCAGTCATCTATCTTTGCTTAGATATGCTTGGGGCAAACAGTGGGTATTTGTTCCCATAAAGCTCAGGCACCAAAATAATTTTCAACAATGAAACCAACCATCCCCCTCCAAACCACTCACTTAATAGCATGAAAACAGAGCCTAAGTGGTGTTGCAGTAAGCTCTAGTTGCATATCCTCTGACTAAATTTCAGAAAAGTCACATGTTAAAATCAATACGGTGGGATATTTCCTACAGATTGCATTTTTGGAAGCTTGTGTAAGAATGCAGAAAGCACTAAAGTGAGCTACCAGTGATTTTACTGTGTTCTATGGATCCCGTAATAACTTAATGTGAATATTTTGCAATTTACCCCTGTAACTTTTTTTGCTTTGTTGACCAGCTGAACTGCTTTGGAGGCAAACAGTTCTTGCAGGTCATCCATCCCCTATCAATTTTTTGTAGTCAAACCCAATAAAACCAGCAATGCCACAAATAAAGTTATCAAAACTGGCTCTTTAGCAGTAGGCACTCTCGAGTCTCACCAGGTGTTTGTCACTCCCGCACAAACCCTATGTGCAGCCTAGTCTCAGCAAGGGTCAGTGGTTCCCAAAATCACTGCCAGGGTTCCCAAAATCACTCAGAAATACCAGTGACCTGACCCGCAGTACAGTGGAGGTGGGGATATTCATGAGGGCTACAAATTTTCTGGTTTAAGAGCTTATAAGAATAGCAAGAACACGTTTTATTTGCAGGGTGCTGACTTGCTGCCTCTTGAACCACATGAGGCTTCTTTGACTTTTCACGGATTTTATTGGATCTCAGGG
Organism: Calidris pygmaea; assembly: GCA_003697955.1. NCBI lineage: Eukaryota > Metazoa > Chordata > Aves > Charadriiformes > Scolopacidae > Calidris > Calidris pygmaea. The sequence goes on from QJSC01003367.1 coordinate 4,554,125, forward strand.
AAAAATCAGTATAGAAATTTGGTTTCTTCCACTGCCTATATCTTTCCTGTGAGCGATGGGGGTGTAATTTCAAAGGAAATCACACTCATTCCCTGGTATGGTAAAACAGCTGGGATTGCATAGCGTGCAAAATAAAATCACTGCTTCATTAACTTATTCATTTGGGGACACGCTCATGTGCAGGTTTGTGGGGAAAGGGAAAAACGTAGCATGTAGAAGTACATACATGTACTCAAGCTCCAACAGGGTAGGTTTAGATTGAACATTAGGAAAGAATTTTTCACAGAAAGAGTGGTTGGGCATTGGAATAGGCTGCCCAGGGAGGTGGTTGAGTCACCATCCCTGGAGGTGTTTAAGAGCCGTTTAGATGTGGTGTTGGGGGATATGGTGTAGGGGAGAACTTTGTAGAGTAGGGCTGATGGTTGGACTTGATGATCCCAAAGATCTCTTCCAACCTAGACTATTCTATGATTCTGTGATTCTATGCATATGCACGCATAGCTGTGTTCCTATCTACCTGATTATCTACCAATTTAGCTATGTATCTCTCTGTGCTGGTGCATTGATGTCCCCCAGAGGCTTGATGACCGTGTGTATGGACAAAGCATTAATTCGGGTTTCTTTCCCCGAAGGGGTACCCCAGGAACTCCTCTTCCAGGGCTCCCCGGTTAATAACGGTGATTCAAAGGCACATTAGGGTCCCTCTCTCCGAGAGGGGGAGGAGAGATCCTGGGGCTCTCAACCAGAGCATCCCGGCGGGGGCGGGGCCTCGGGGCGGGGTGGGCGGGACCTATTCGATAAGCCCCGCCCCCCGGGAGAGAAGAGGGGCGGCGCTGCCGGCCGGGGTCCCGCATCCCCGCCGTGCGGCGAGCATCCGCTCGGCTCGGCTCGGCTCGGCTCGGCTCCGTTTGGCTCAGCCCGGCTGGGATCGGCTGGGTTCTTGCTGCCGGTGCCGTCGGGCAGAGGGTTCTCCTGGCGCTCCCGCAGCCCCCGACGGCGGCGGGATGGAGCTCGGTGCGGCGCGGCTGCTGGCGGTCCTGCTGTGCCTGGCTCCCGGTAAGCCCTCGGGGAGCCCCCGGGGATCCGACGCCGTCGGGGAGCCGCCGGGGTCCGGCAGCCCCACGGGGTTCCAAGGAGAAGGGTGGCGGGGGTAACGGGGTGCCGGGAACGGCGCGGGTTTCCCTTGGGGTTGTCAGGGCTGGTGAGACACTGCGAGACCCGGGGCGGGATGCTGCGGGATTGCTGTCTACTCCTCTCCCATCCCGTCCTCTTCTCTCTTCTCCCATCTCGTCCTCTTCTCTCTTCTCCCATCTCGTCCTCTTCTCTCTTCTCCCATCACGTCCTCTTCTCTCTTCTCCCATCCCATCCTCTCCCTTCTTCTCTCCCTTCTCCTCTCCCTTCTCCTCTCCCTTCTCCTCTCCCTTCTCCTCTCCCTTCTCCTCTCCCTTCTCCTCTCCTCTCCCTTTTCCTCTCGCTCTCCTTCTCCTGCCTGGCTGGCCGGTGCTGGCCCATCGGAGAGGGCTGCCTGCCACGGCGTAGATTCCTGCTCGTTTGGCTCCAGCATCAGCCGTCGTTTCCGAGAGCAAAATGTCCCTGGAGCCAAATGCGGGAAACCCGTCATCAGCGAAGAACCTGCTCGAGGTGCCAGTGATTAAAGCACGGGGAAATACTAGGGAAATAGGGAAGGTCCCGGTCTGGCCACGCTTTCTTGTTGCCCGTGGTAGCTGGCTGAGCTGTCCCGGTTGGGGCTGGTGGCTCACCCTGGTGAGGCGGGATTCCTGATGGTGATGGGAGCAGCCAGGGTGGACCAAAAATCTCTCCCTTTGGTAGTCGCGAATGTTGCTCAAGCTGGGATGTTGCCTCCGGGCGACTGCTGGCTCCCAAGTCGCAGCCCTCACAAGTGCTGGTGGCTCAGGGAGGGCACCATTGCAAGCCCTTGCAAAGATAAGGTCTGGTAGTGACAGATTTTTGCCTAACTGCTTAGGAGGAAAGAGATAAATCATATTAAAATAAATTAATGCGATCTCGAATTTGTGACAAACTGTAACATAGTTTCTTGACATAGTTCATTGATCAGCAGTCTCAAAGAACGTAAGTATATGCAACTTATTATAAGAAAAGTTGGTAATCCCTTTCCCCAGGGAGTGAGATCATCAGATGAAGGTTCACTTCGTTTCAATGTCCCACATCCTCTTGTTAGACCTTGAAGTTGGCAACGCAAGAAAACAGGAACTCCACCCTGGCTGGCTGAATTGTAGTGCTCTGCAGCTAGCTCCTGACCATCTGCCTTTGCTTCCTGTTATGACAGAGTTTTTGAACTTTCTGGGATGTGTGAAAAGTCATTATTTACCCTTCACTGCTAAGTAGGTGATGTGAAAGTGTCCGCTTAAAACATGCTGCATATTCCCGTATGGAATGCTTTTCTGATTGAGTGGCATTTACTTTGTTTATTGCAATGGTTTGAGGGGGTTTTTACGTGTTTTTGCAGGTTTACTTATTTCTCTGGATCAACCAACCCTTAGCATCCAAAAAGATGTCCTCACAATAACAGCAAATAACACCCTAAATATTACTTGCAGGTAAGGGCCAATCTGTCCAGCCCGATTTTGAAGGGGGTAATTTATGTAGTGAGTTTTGTACAGAATCACAGATGATTCGGTCTCTCTCCTGTCATCGCTCCTGTTTCTCCCCACTCCCTTTGTGCCCCCCCACCTCTCTTTTTCCTGGGCAGACTTTAGGAATGACCTTAGAAGGTTGCAGTAAGGGAGAGCTGGGGGGCGCAGGGTGGCCGGGAGGAGGAAGCATCATCTGTGTCCTCCTGGAGCCCGCTGGTGGGCCAGGCTTGTCACGCTCCCTTTTGGGAGCTGTGTCACTTAGATTCAGCAGAACGTAAATCTCAATTCACTTCCTTATAGGTGTTAATAATAGGTCGGTTTACCTGAATTTACCCTTCATGTCTTGATGCTCCATGTGATGGGATGAAGCCTGTTCCTCTCCATAGCCGTAGAGGAGGGTATAGCCCCCATAGCAGGGCAGGGGTTGGCCACCTTGGCATCAGTACTGGTGCTCATCACACACTCACGCTCCTCTATTTGCTTTCCCAGTGGTCAGAGACCAGTGGAGTGGTCCTGGCCAAGCAACCAGAGCAGTGCTGAGAAGCGTATCTCTGTGACAGACTGTAGTGATGGCCCCTACTGCAAGACACTTACAGTCCTCAAAGTCATCGGCAACGACACAGGGGACTACAGGTGCCTCTACAGGGACAGCCAGGCAGCTACGACCATTTATGTCTACGTTCAAGGTAGGTGCTTACACAGCTCTCAGGTGGCTCTTCCCCTGGCCTCAAGAGAAAAAAGGGATATCAAGTGTCTCAAAACAGTTTTGACATTGAAATTCATTAGTCCTAGAATTTTTGATCCTGTGACACTTTTTTCTTGCTTTCCTATTGAGGAATTACATGCCAGTAGGCTAGTTGCCGTCAGCAGGAAAGCCTTTGTAGCTGTAGTTTTGAGCTGACCTGCCACACATAGAGCTTGGTCCGCTCTCCTCCTCCACCCAGAACGGAGCATACGTGTCTCCGCTGTGCTCCGAGCCTGTCCTCGTGAAGGCAGAGCGATTCCTGACCTCAGCAGGAGTTTCACAGGAGGGAGGATGACAGAGATTGTACGTTTGTTAAAAATGACAGATCTGATCACTTTTACAATTTGTACTATCTATTAAAAAAAAAAAAACAAACAAAAAACCGAACAACAAAAACCGTAAGCAAACCCAAACCTTAACATTCCATACATTTGCTGACTATCGTGGTGAAATCTCTTGAGGCTGAAAGAGCAAAGCTTCCCGACTCCGGCTGTCGGTTGTGTGGGTGGCAGCGCAGCTGAGTGTCCCAGGCTCTGCGAAGCCTCCAGTGATAACGCCCAGCTTAAGTGTGTGCATTCACTGAGGCATCTGCTTTTCTGCACTAATGGCTTCATGCTCCGTTTCTTATGCACCTTGTTTCCTTTTTATTGTTAACTTATAGTCACCATTTTGAAAAGCGAGGTGCTATTATGTATGTGTGTTAGCTTGTTGTATAAGATCATGAACTTTGTGTGTGTGTGTGTGTATGTCTGACTTTGACAAGGATGCTGTCGCTGGGGGAGCCCATGCAGCATCTCGCTGCTTTTAACTGGTATTTCCTGTAATACTTTTGCAAGGAAAGTCACACGAGGGTAAATCAGATATTTTTGTCGGCATGAAGACTGCAGTGGCAGGAAGCTATTCTCCAAAGTGCGGACTGCTGCTGATAACTCTTCTGAGAATATTGTAAAACCAAGAGGGGGTATCTTTCAAAATATGCGCCCTCTATTTAGTGTCACTGTTCAAGTGTTTTACCACGTAGAAAAGAATAACATTGATTTTAGAAGTAGACAGGGAAAAACAAAATTGGAAGAGTTCTCTCCCTAATCACATGACAAATAATATCCATTTACCAATCAAATATTCTTCTAGATTACAGATCTCCATTTGTGACTTCAGTTAGTGATCAGCTTGGCATTGTATACATCACCAAGAATAAAACCGTGGTAGTGCCGTGCCTTGGAACCGTATCAAATCTCAACGTATCCCTACATGCGGTGAGGAAAAAGCCCATTATTATTATTATAAGAGTTAGTTGAAATCACTGTGACATAAATACATCGCTTGAAGTATAAATACATTTCTGAAAAGCTTCTTTCCATCCTTGGGAATTTTACAGCCTGTGATAACAAGGTGAGTGCTGTAGCAGCACTCATCCGTGATCCTGCGCTCTCAAAGTGCGGAGTGATCGCCTGGGAAAGGGAGATATAACATCCCTGAGCTGGGATGTTAAAACTGGGACCCTGCGGTTACGGAAAATGTTGGACTTGAAAATTCAGGGTTGTTTGATATTCTTTTTTTTTAATCTGATTACGTATTCTATCGATATTTCCAACAGAAATATCCAGAAAAGATATTTGTTCCTGATGGCAAATCGATTTCGTGGAATAATAAGAAAGGCTTCACTATACCAAGTCATTTAATCAACTATGCGGGCATGGTCTTCTGTGAAGCTAAAATAGATGATGAAAGCTACCAGTCTGTGATATACATAGTTGCAGTAGTAGGTAAGCCAAAGGTTGGTTTTTTTTTTCCCTATAGCCAATGTTATTTTGCTCGCTACAACATACTGAACCAATTACATTTGGTTGGACTTGGGGTTATTCAATACTGACAATGCAGCTAATGCAAAATGGATGTTGTGATAGATATTACTTTTCTTTTAAATGCAATGTATTGTGTTCTTTCTGGTTGATCATTGGGATAAGTGCTTCTATTTTTATCGTTTTACATAGATGCCAAGGATTATTTCTTTTTCCTAACAATGCAAGCCTTTTTCCTAAAATCACTCTGTTCTGTACTTTATTCACATATCCAGGATCCAAGTCATAGTTGAAGGGAATTAGAGGCAGGCATCCATCAGCAGCAGATGGGAGGGAGTTGCTGTGGGGGGGTACCAAGGGAATGGGGGATCTGAAGGTCACACTAAGAGCTAGGTTGTCTTCTTCCCTTCAGGCTTGTGTCCTGACGCTCACAGGGGTTTTTGCTCTCATGGTGTATTTTGTCAGTTGTTCATCAAAGCCCAGAAATCATGTGAGGCTTCTGTGGAGGCTCAAGCCTGAGCTGAAACTGCAGCTCTTTTCTCTTTTGGCTGAGGACACGGTGACCACTTCAAGTGGCTGGGTGGCACCAAGGCAGTCTCACCTTGCTGGGCAGGAAGGCACAGCAACCCTCCAGCCCTTACTCTGTGCTGCAGGCTCTTGCTTCTCCACCAAATTCACCAGTCCTCACTCTGGTTTGGAGCAAATTCAGGATTTCTGCAGAATTTCTGCATTCAGAATATGATGTTTTGGAATGTTTTAAATATTTTATTGCACAAAGTAAACTTTGGATAGTTTTGCCAGTGCCAAACTGTTATTCTTAATAAGGTTCTTGCTTACTGCTGGGGAGGGGGATATGTCTCTTTTAGTTTCAGGTCTCACCTGAAAGGGTGAGAAGAGGGTGTCTAAGGCAGAGGAACTCTGTGGGTCACCATCTCCTGCCGGGGGGGAAGGGGGCTCTGAGCAAATGCATACAACCTGCTGTGCCGTGTCTGACGTGGCTCTCAGATGGGAAATGCTCAGGGCAGTCACATCCCTTCCCTCCAAGCTCTTTCATACGCCCATCATCATACTGCGCTGGGGCATCGAGGGACCTCTTTGTACCTGGGGTTTCGGTGAATTCGTGTGGGAAATTTGCTGCCAAGTGCTGTGAAGAAACCCCTTCTTACCCCCGTGTTTTGCGTGTGCCTTTTTCTTCCTCTAGGGTACCGCATCTATGACCTGACGATGAGCCCGCACTACCAAGTAGAGCTGGCAGTGGGAGAAAAACTCGTTCTCAATTGCACCGTAAGGACGGAGCTGAACGTAGGAATCGATTTTAAATGGGACTACCCTTCCATCAAGGTAATTCCATAATGACTTAAAGGTGCCAACATCACAATGAAATTTGATTTCGATATAATGTTACTCCCCATTTTATCATATTGAGAAAGGAGGTGATAACACACAAAGAATTTGCTAGTATATACAGGTGTGCAAAGAGTGACAGGAGGAATAACAATGAAATTCCCAAACACCTCTGTCTTTTATCTATTGCAGGAAAAACGTGCCACCATAAGGGATTTAAAAACCACGGCAGGAGAAGTGAAGAAGTTTGTAAGCACTCTTACCATCGACAGCGTGTCCTTAAGTGACAAAGGTCGATATACTTGCGCAGCGTCCAGTGGTCGTATGAACATGAAAAACAGCAGTTACTTCATTATCCATGGTACGGCATCTTCCACTTCAGTTTTGTTGGTTGCTTCAGATTTGGGATTGATTGCTGGGATGCAGAGGCATCTTGGGGATGAATCAAATGAACAGAACGGCAGCTACAGTATTTCTCTTGCACCCGCTGTAGGATTATTTTTATACCACAAGTTTAGCTAATGATAGGATTTTAAAGGATGCTGTATGTTACTGAAAGCTATAGAATGGGAAAATGGGCAGTAAAATAAACTGGAGTAAGGCTCTAGTCCTCTTTGGTGTTGACCAAAGGTCTGTAAAGCTGAATTTGTGTAAATGACTTTGTATATGGGTCGTCTGTTCTCAGGTGAACTTAGGCTGGATTCTGGTGGCACTGTGGGACAAGAGTCTGGGTGGGCATGAATGAAGCTAGGAAAATAAAACTTTGAACTTTTACATTATGAATAGATGAATCGAATGGAGTTTTGATCGTACGGAAATGATGCAAAGGAAACAACTTTGGCTAAGTGCATAGATAAGTACAAGGCCACATCCTACAGCCTTTTCTCAAGCCCCTCTTGGGCACAGCCCCAGCAGCTCCGCAAGCTTACTTCTAGAAAAAAAATTGCCTGCATGAGAACGGCCCATTTTTAATCACTGACTCAGACAAAAGGGTTTATATTTTCACGGAGACTGTTTTTCCTGAGATCTGATTTCAGGGGCCAGAATATTAATGGCTCTTTTTTTTTTTTTCTAACATTCAAATTTACTATGTGGCACAGTGATTCAAGATAGACTGAATTTTCTCCTGGGTTCTTTCTATTTCTCTTCAGGAGCCAAAACCAGACCATATGCTATAGTGAGTGTACCAGATATTAAGTCCATACCATGCTAAATCTTAGCCAAAAGGCTAATCGTTGTCTTAGTCTGAATGCAAGTTTGTAACTTATAACAAGCAATGTAAAGAATTCCAAAGTATTCTGTGACTGCAACAGTTCAAATGCATACTTGAGAAGAGGCTGAAAGTACCTAAGTTTATCGCATTGTAATTTTGAATACTATTATTTCCTGGAATGAGTAGATCAAGCCAGTTTTATGATATTTATTTATTTATATACATATATGTGCATGTGTATATATATATAGGTCTGGCAGTTGGCACACCATCCTGAGAGCTGAGTCTTATCTCTGCTTTCCAGAGCTCCCCGATGAGGGAACTGGTCTGCTCCTCTCTGTGGGGGAAAGGACTGGGTTTTAATGGTGGGTCCAGAACCCACCAGCTCTCTCCAGAGCCCAGTTTGGAGCCAACTGTGCTTTACGAGTGACATCCTGTCACTGTCCTCTATTCGCCATCTGCTGTTAAGTGCTAACCAAAACAGAAACCACTTATGCTTTTTTCCACGTGGAAAGACAATTTCACTTGATTTTTCTGCAGAAAGTCCTTTTATTCACCTGGAGAGGATGGAGAATGTGGTCGAGACAAAGCTAGGTGATACAGTCAAAATTCCTGTCAAGTTTAAAGGATATCCTCCACCAGAGGCAAAATGGTAAGAATCGGGACACGAGCTGTTTGGAAAACTGAGTTATTCTTAGTCAAGGTAAATCTCTAAAGTATTCAAAGTGCTCTGTGTTTCCTTCAGGTATAAAAATGGAAAAGCCATCAGTGCAAATCATACAGTTAAACTTGGCTACACATTAGTGATCACTGAAGCAACTGAAAAGGATGCTGGGAATTACACTGTTGTCCTCACCAACCCTACCAACAAAATGCAGAAGAGACATATGTTTACCCTGCTTGTGAATGGTAAGTGTTGTACCAAAAAAGGTGCCTTTCTTTCATGCGTGGATGTCATGTATTGCCCTTTTTAGGATTAAATTCATCCCAGAGATGTGAAGACTGGGGTCGGTGACTGGGAGGAAAGCACTTGAACCTCAGCCCAGGGAAGGCAGAGGTGGCCCTTCTCTCCTGGCCCCAGGACATGCTGCTTGAGAGGCTGCAGGCTCCTGGTGGTGTTGTGATGATACTTCGTGTGGGCTTTTTTTTGTTGTTGTTTTCTGTATATTATTCCTTTGCCTCTGCATCCTGCTCTTTTCCTGCCCTCCTTGCTGGCCGTGCTGCCGGAGTCCTCCCCCACCCTGCTCCATCCTGGCCCTCTCCCGCCTCGCCCATCCTTCCTGCCCCACGCAGGCTGTCCCTCCTCTTCTGCCCTGCCCCGTGCAACCCTCCTCCTCTTCCTCCTCCTCTCTGCTCACCAGGAAACAGCTTAGCCCCCATGCTTTGAAGCCAGTAGGTCTTGGGAAGGGCAGGGAGGCTACGTGCAGTGGGATCAGGACTGGGGAATAATATGCATTTAATGGTTGAGCATGGTGGTGGGGCTGCATTTTAAACCAGGAGGTAATTAAAGGAGGGTTTATAAGACACCCTTAAGCACTGTGTCTTGAGGGCCTGTTCATTAAGGAGTTGGGCAGGTCCACCTCTTCCCAACATGTCCTTGGAGATACTCTATGTTGCGCTTGGGTGTGGGGCACTCTGTGAATTAGTCACTGTGGGTCTAACGTGGTGCCATTGGGGAGCCATTAGCGGGAGGTGTAACCTGCTGCTCTCTCCTCCAGTCCCCCCCCAGATCGGCGAGAACGCGCTGCTGGCCCCCGTTGACTCCTACAAGTACGGCTCGACGCAGACACTCACCTGCACTGTCTACGCCGTCCCACCACCCGCCACCATCCTCTGGCACTGGCAGCTGGAGGAGGAGTGCACTTTCAGCCCCCAGTGAGTCCTAACCCATCTCCTGTGTCTTACATAGCTTTTGAGGGATGGTTGGGTTCGTGGTTTTTTTGGGTGCATCACTTGTCTAGGCTTGTTACTGAGTGCAAACCCAATGGCCAGTGAAGAAAAGACTGTTGATTGTTTTCGGCACTGGTGAGGCTCCACCTTGAGTATTGCGTCCAGTTTGGGGCCCTTCACTATGAAAAATACATTGGGTGCTGGAGTGTGTCCAGAGAAGGGCAACGAAGCTGATGAGGGGTCTGGAGAACAAGTCTTATGAGGAGCGGCTGAGGGAGCTGGGGGTGTTCAGCCTGGAGAAAAGGAGGCTGAGGGGAGACCTTCTTACTCTCTACAACTACCTGAAAGGAGGGTGTAGAGAGGTGGGGACTGGTTTCTTCTCCCAAGTACCAGGTGCTAGGAAAAGAGGAAAAAGGCTCAAGTTGCACCAGGGGAGGTTTAGATTGGATATTACGAAAAATTTTAGCATTGAAAGGGTTATTAAGTATTGGAACAGGCTGCCCAGGGAAGTGGTGGAATTTCCATCCCTGGAGGTATTTAAAAGATGGGTAGATGTAGTGCTTAGAGATATGGTTTAGTGATGGGTTTTGTCAGTGTTAGGTTAATGTTTAAAGGTCCCTTCCAACCTAGACAATTCTATGATTCTGCTTAATAGGCAGATTGTTCCAGCCAGGCTCTGCCGAGGTCATCGCTGTCGGCAGAGGCAAGGGCCACCCACATCAAGGAGCTGGCAATGCCTTCACGCTGCCATCATGCTTTCTGGAAGGGCATCTTGGCTTTCGTGGGGCTTTAATCTGTGTGCCCTCCCCTCAGACCTCCCCATGGGCTGCAGGCCCAAAACTGCATCCCAAACAGAGGAAATTTGCTGTTTATGCTAATTACAGATCCTTGTGGTGGCTGTTTTTTTGGTTTTTTTACGCTCAAGTGTTGAGTGCGATGGTGCTCCTTATCTGTGTGAAAGTGTATCTGGGAGGATGTGCACTGATTGATGTTGGGGAATGATAGAGAGAGTGCCTGACTGAGATTCACGCAGCTTCCCTTATCTGGGCCTGCCATAAGCCCAGATTTCCTTTAAAAAAAAAAAAAAAAGGCCAGGAAAAAAAAAATAAATAAAAAAAAAGTTCTTCTTTCCTGTTGTTGTTTTTAAAGTGATTTCCACTAGTTTCTTCCTTTGGTGCCTGGTCGCTTCCTACACAATGGCTACTGTCCTCAAGAAATTCTTGTAGGGAGTTCAGTGATTTCTATGTCTCGTCTGTCTTCCTTTGAACTAAATTAACTTGAATCATCCATTTATGAATGGAGGTTTGTTCCCAGAATAGCTGCTTCCCTCCAAGCATCCTGATTGAGTTGACACAGGCAGATTAATTAGGAAATTCACCTTTAGGCTTGGGGGTTCCTCCTTTTACAGAGCACAAAGGTCTCAGAAGGCTATAGGGTGCAATTTAATAGAAATATTTCCAGAAACAAACCCTTCCCTCCCATATGCAGGCTGTGGCTAGTGATGTGTCTGATTTATAGATAAATATCTACATATTATAAAAAGAGCACAAAAACACTCTCTCGAAGGGCAAATATTTGTCTTATCTAATATAAATATCTCTACTTACGTCTCAGGAAAGTTCGCTCAGGAGCCAATCCATATGCATGCAGAAAATGGAAAGTGATCTCAGAGAGAAAGGGTGGGAATCAGGTTGAAATTAAGAACCGAGTCGTTACTATTGCTGGGAAAACAAAGGTGAGCAGATTTTCTTTTCTGTTGGTCGGGGATGATTAGCCCTGTTCAGCAGTCCACATATCTGGAAATATACCGCTAGAGACGAGACTCTTTCCACCTTAAAGAAGTTAAAGTCGGGGATCTGCTCTTGGCTAGTCCTGCAAGCTCCTACTGAAGCCACTTGGCAGAGATACCCATTGTCAAGTCCTTCAGACAGTGACCCCGAGCGAGTCTCCACTGATGAACAGAACTTACTTAGATTTCAGTGCTTACCTTTGAGCAATCTGAAGTTAGTCGAGTTAATCTTGACAATTAACCACAACAGGCAGAAGCAGGAGAGACTGAAGAGCAGCAAAAGCTGTGGGTGCAGCATTTATTAAGACATATAACAAAGTCTGCCTTCTGGCTGGCTGCTTTTTCTTGGTTTCTTTTGCCTGATCGTTACACACTTAAGGACAAAAATGTAGACATGAGGAGGGGACCGTGCTCTTCCCGTGTGGTAGATTTGTGCTTTGGAGGGATTTTTGGTTGTGCAGATACCTGCAGAGCACTTTGCTGAGCGGTCGGGGTGGTCAGGGTCACGGACACACTTCAGCACTGATGCGGTATGAAGTTCCTCGGTGGTTCTTTCGTAGACGGTGAGCACCCTCGTGATCCAAGCAGCGAATGTGTCTGCTTTGTATAGATGTATGGCTACGAACAGAGCTGGGTCGAGCGAGAGAGTTATCTCCTTTCATGTCACCAGTAAGTATACCCTGTTGAGGACAGCCATGCTAAATTAATGTTATCTCGTCCCTTTCGCTGCTTCAATGTTGTTGTCTGATTCCTGCCCTTTATAAAATCCTTTCACTCTTTAGGAATTTAGATTTTCCTAAGGTTTTTCCTACTGCAGTCTTTAAAGTCAGCACTTAAGGTTAAGTGCTGCCAAGTGATTAGTTCTGCTGGCATCCGTGGAGTGGCAGTCCCGTGAAAATGATGCAAAATGGGCACTGCTGTCCCGAGAGTGATTGCTATTAGGCTTGTGCAGTCACTTAAAAGAGCTACGGAGCCATTATGGTAGTGTCACAAAATGAGTAAAGATGTACTGTAGAAGCTAAGACTAATGTTTTTGAAAACAATGGCAAAGAGCTTTTGTCTCCTTAAAAATCAGTCCCCATATGCAGATGCTGAAATATTATTTTAAGCCAAGTCTATAAAATAATCCTAAGAATCATCTTACAATGCTGTAAGTTTCTATAGGAAGAGGAACTGTATTCATTACACAGGCCTTCCTTTGATCCTTCTTAAATGTATTGCTTTTAATGAGATTGTACTTTTTAGATTAATTGATTGATTGATTGATTTTTTTTCAGTATTTTGTTTCCTTATTTACAATTGGATAAGGTCAGGATATTTGTAAAAAGGCTTTTTCAAGTTAGTGTTGGCAACAAAATGTGCAACCTAATAGGAATTTCTTTGATTTTTTTTTTTAACTTGCAGGAGGTCTTGAAATTAATCTCCAACCTCGGAACCAACTCACAGAGAAAGATAACATGTCCTTGCAATGCACAGCAGACAAATTCACCTTTGAGAAGCTATCGTGGTACAAACTCAGTGCTCACGCTTCGCAGACTCCCTTTGGAGGGCTGCCCATGCCAGTTTGCAAGAACCTCAATGCTCTCCAGAAGCTGAATGCGACAGTTTCCAATACCAATGGTGAAAATGTCACCCTAGAGCTCATCCTCCGAAACATCTCTCTCCAGGATGGAGGAGACTATGTTTGCATCGCTCAGGACAAGAAGGCTAAAACACAGCACTGCCTGGTGAAGCACCTTACTGTCCAAGGTAGGGATCTCTTACTGTGAACTAAAAAGGGTGGTTGCATATGAAAATAACTGCAGTAGTGTGAATTTTTGGTATCTTCAGGTCTTGCATGGGCTGGCTTAATGGTGCACTTGGTTTGTGAAATAGATTTAGACCAATTGTTGTAGCACATAAGCCTGAGGCTTGTTTGGGCAGCATGGACTTACCATTTATTTCATCGCTCAGTGAGGAAACACTGAGCAAGCCACCATGCTGTGCAAGGAGATGAGTCTGGCTTTTGCACAAGTAACAGCACATGTTCAGGGAAGAAATTTCTCACCTATTCTTTCTTCCCTCAGCAGCTGTGCAGTTACAAATTAAGCCATTTAAAGCAGATTATATCAATACTGTTACATTTTTTTTGGCTATTATCATTTTTTCATGTCATGTGGAAGTTTGACTATGATCTTAACATGAACGCTGTGGCTGTTGGTGTTATAAAAAGATTTGAGACTATTTTACCTGGCCAAGCATGTAGAGTGCCATCAAGTGCTAGTAAAATGGATATTTTCTTTGTGGTCAGTAATTTTGCCATATTTTCAAACCAACAGAGCCCATGGCACCCACACTTGTAGGAAATCTGGAAAATCAAACCACAAACATTGGTGAAACCATAGAAGTGTCATGTGCAGCGAATGGCATTCCTCCTCCAAACATCATGTGGTTCAAAAATAACGAAACCCTTTTTGAAGATTCAGGTGAGGATTGCTCCTTTGCTATGAATTGTCTATCACTTAAGGGCTTTCCTTCATGGGACTCACTGTTGACTTTCACCATGAAGAGCCTCATTTTGAATTTTTAACAAAAAGTGGCATAAAAATAGCAGAACTAAAAGAATCATGATGTTTTCCAGGTATTGTTTTGAAAGATGGAAACAAAACCCTAACCATACGTCGAGTGAGGAAAGAAGATGGAGGGCTCTACACCTGCCTTGCCTGCAATGTCCTTGGATGCAGAAAAGCAATGGCTTTTTTTTCAGTGGAAGGTTAGTGTTAGCTTCTCTCCTGAGTGTGCATGAAATCTTTATAATTGCTAAAAGGAAAAATCTACTGGCTATCCTGATCGGAGATCTGAAAATACACCATGGGATTTGCGAGAAGTCCTGACCGTTCCCATCAAGCTCAAATTGGGTGCTGTCATGGCCATTGTAATCCCAGCTGTTGAGTCTGATGCTTTCTTCTCCACAATGTTGTTTAGTGCTTTTCAACAAAAGCTGAATCTGTCTTACTTGTGGTTGCAAAGAAAACTCTGCCAGTCTATGTGACATGCAAACCTATGCAACAGAGCCTACCTAAACCTGCAGATAACGTGGGGCATCTCTATTGTCCTGATAATGTAATTGTTATAGTACATTTTTTAACAGTTGTAACTTTTAAAACTATCTAATTACTGTCATAGCATCTAAGAAAAAAACAAGTGAAGACTTTGTGCAGTCTGTTGTGATGGCCAACCCATTTTGGTGATGATAGCAACTGGTAGTGGTTTTGGGTTAGGGGACTCTAGCCTTAGTCCACCAGCCTCTGAAAGTAATGCTTGTGAGACCTATCTCTCACATGTCCTATTGCGGTACACTAGAAGGCAATTTGCAATGATAAATGATAAACTCTAACAAGAGGTTAGTCTTCAGTTGGATTAAATGGAACCATAATCGTCTTTCCACCTTGCAGTGAGAAGCCTTGAGCTAAAGACTCCTTGCCCTTGATATTAGTATATTTGCAAAATTTGGGCACTGAATCCTTCACAAACCTCTGTCTTATAAGTCAGGGTGATTGTCCGATCTGTTCCGTTAAGGTAATTAAAGCAGCATCCTGTTATTCTTATAGTCCCATTAGGACATTAAGACGTTGAGCAATATGTTTACATGGGGTGGAAATTATCTGCAGCTGACATCAATGTAGATTTCAGCTGATGTGGTAAATATGGCTGGGGCATGTCTGCAAAAGTTAGAAATCTGTGTAGGACATACTGTTTCACTCCAGGAAATTTATAGTGCAGCTCATTGGGGTCATGCAGGGGAGTGTGCTACTGTAGGAAAACTTGTCTGGTGCGAGGGGTGAAATACAGGAGCATGATATGGCGAACGGGAGCTGGAAAAGAGAGCTGCTCTTGCACATTGATAGATATTCAAGTGATATCTGCTGGAGACTATTTTACTGGAAAAAGGGATGTTGTAAATAAGTCCTTATTTTCATGTGTGGTTGTAGAACCACATATTTTCCATGCCCCAGATGAAGTATGTAAAGAGACAAGAGAGAGATTGTTCTCTCAGCACTTATTTACTATATGATGGATTTTTTTTGGTTTCTGGAGAAGGAGTTGTTGATCTTGAGTATTCCAAAACAATGATTTATTTGAAAACATGAGATTTTACTTTTAGTATTTTCCAATGGTCCAGATAGTGTCCTTGGAACAAAGCTGATGGTAAGAAACTGGGTGGTGTGTAAACCAGCATGAAACTAAGCGTAATATTCCAACATAAACCCCCAAGCTTTTTGTTTTGTTTTGCTTTGCTTTCGTTTTCTTGCTCCATGTTGCACTTTTAAAACGAACCTTCAGAACAAGGACCTCCATTCTCTCCTTTAATGAATGAACAAAACCAATACGCTTCCAACTATCACTCAGATATTCATTTATTTCTTCCCAGGCGCTGAAGAGAAAACAAATCTGGAGCTCATTATCCTCGTTGGCACTGCAGTGATTGCCATGTTCTTCTGGTTGCTTCTTGTAATCATCCTCCGGACCGTTAAGCGGGTAATGAAAAAATTCTCGTACTGTCCTATCAGCGCTGGTCTTGCATGACAAATGAGAGCTGACTTGAGGCCTTTTGTGTTGTTTCTTTCCATTGTTCTTAAATCAACAGACACATTTTTTCTCTCCATGCCATAACATTCTTGACTGGAACCGGGGGCACAGAAATTTGTTTTTAATTGAACAGGCCCTTGCAAGAGAAATAATGTTTCAGCTGGTTTTGTTTATTAAAAAAAAAAAAAAGTGCAAGTAATTAATGATGATTGCTCTCATGATGACATGGTGTAGGGAAATGGTAGCCTGGCATTTCTGGGAACTGGTGAAACACTGCAAAGTGAGAAAATGGCACTTTGTCTGCATATTGCCAGCAAAAAAATCTGTGCAACTGCAACTAATGTCATTTTCCAGGCCAATGGAGGGGACATGAAGACTGGGTACTTGTCAATCATCATGGATCCTGATGAAGTCCCTATAGACGAGCACTGCGAACGGCTCCCATATGATGCCAGCAAGTGGGAGTTTCCCAGAGACCGGCTAAAACTAGGTATGTCTTCATTGCACGGGCCATTTAGTGATACTGCAGCCAGCCCTGTGCTGGGGGAGAGTTCGGGTTCTGGCTTGCCATGGGGCTGCTCTGATGCAGGACCCCCCGGATGGGTTCTGTGGTCCCCTAGGATATAATGCATCCTCTCCCCATTATCAGCCCTGTGTTGATGTTTGATATATAAACTCAGTTAAGAGTTGCTGCTTATTCTGCCTCTTTTGCCCACTGTGCCAGGCAAATAAATCAGAATATGTTCATCTTCTCACTTCAAGGTAAACCTCTTGGGCGTGGAGCTTTTGGTCAGGTCATAGAAGCAGACGCGTTTGGGATCGACAAAACCGCTACTTGCAAAACAGTGGCAGTCAAGATGCTTAAAGGTAAAAATGATGACGAAAACTTCACCTTGAATACACAATAGAGCGAGAATCGCCAATAGTATAACCAGTAGATAGAAAAAAAATCAAAATGCTTCTACCAGTGATGTATGCAAGTTTAGCTTAACAGTTGTTGTCATGACGCAATGATAAGGGAAAATACACGCCTTTCCCCCATCAATAACTGGAGCAACGTGAGCGCGGTTTCTCAGACATTGCTTTATAGCAATGTCTACTCAGGTTTGGAATATAAACTTGCTCGTGCAAGCAATTTGCACGTGTCCATTTTTGCCTTATGCAGCCTGGTAGGGAGCTTTCTGCACGTCTCAGACAACAGCTTAGGCACGCTCCAAAATAGGTCGTACTTTTGAAAAGCTTTCTCCTCACTTTAAATTATATTATATTGCCTCGCATTCGCTGCAGAAAAGTTGAAAGTGACGGATCCCAGACACATTGTTCCTCAAGAGGACGTGGCTGGGGCAGCAAACTGTGGCTGCCAGCAGCCGGGGGCTGTATCCCACCCTCTGCTGTATGGGAGAAAGGGTGGGAAACCCAGGGGAATTCTGACAGTACAGTGTGAGAAGTCGCAAGTGCAGGCAAAACCTGTTGCAGACTCATTGCAGTGGGATGAGGGTGCAGTAATGACAATAAAAATGGGAAAGAACTGCCCTTCCAGCCTCCCAGCACTCCAGTCTGTGGACCCATTGGAAGGTCTGTAGGAAAAAAAGGTGTTTGCTAATCTGGATTGTTTGTGTCCCTGTTCTGATTTACTGCCCTTGGCAAACTTTGGAAAACATTTAAAAGCAGAGCAAACCCAACCCGGTCATGCACGTTGTGAGATTTCATCAGTGTCCTGTGGCATAGCTGACCCAGGCTACCAACCAACAAGACTTTTAATTAGATGGGCTGGAAAAATAACAACAGAGAACACAGAAGAAGGGAAAACCTTTCTGTCTGTGATGCTCCTGATCTGTCTTGTTTTACCTCTGCAGAAGGTGCAACCCATAGTGAGCACAGAGCTCTTATGTCAGAGCTGAAGATCCTCATTCATATTGGCCATCATCTCAATGTTGTCAATTTACTTGGAGCCTGCACAAAGCCAGGAGGTGAGTAACTTCTCAGTGGGTGGGAAAGTGATAGTAAAAACCTTATTTCTGCCATTTCTGCTGCATAGAAAATTGAGATTCAAAAATGAATTCAATCATAGCCTTTTTTAAAAAAAAATTCTAGTAAGAGTGAGAAGGTCCAAAAGGTCAGTGCTCAAGAGCCCTGACTTCCACATCCAGGTCCATCCCTTAATTGTTCTATCACTTTGCTAGCACCTCAGATCCACTTTTATAGTGGACATACAACGTGTAACAGACTTTGGAGCTAAGTCTAGTGCCAGATTTGACAAAGTTGGTCTTATCCTTGTCACTGGCTACAGTGCAACTGCAAGTTGTGGCTTCCCTTCCTGGATTTGGATGGGCTGTGGGTGCCTCTGTATATGTGTAGGAGGGAAGATTGCAATTTGGAGTCTAGCTCTGGGTGGATCTATTTTATTTTATAATCAGGGACAGATGTTTTGTTTGACAAATCCAGTACTGCACGCTAATTTGGAAGAAATTCAGTGTAAAGTAACTCAGTAATAATTTTTCAGGAAAGCTGACTTGTTGGCTTACTGTGGGATCAGAATTTAATTTGTGAAGTTCCATGACAGAAGTGCAGTCATTGAGGGAAACATAATCCATAAATATTTCTCTTCGTGTTTATTCCATAATAAAATAGAGATGGCCAATATCTGGAACCTGGGATGGAAATTTATCATTGTAACATATGCCTATATGAAGCAATTTGAACATGAAATACCACATTTGAACTGTACATTAAGGCATCTATATCTGAAACCAAGATTCCCATTTTAAGTTTTAAGGACTTAAACTGCCTGCACAAAAAGAGCATGTGTGTACTTTATTGCAAATGAGTGGTTAATTGCACTGAAGTTCACTCAAATATGTATGTCGCATCCTTACAGCGTCAATTAGCGTAGGCAGTTATTGGCACTTTAAGTAGAAGTACACGGCTATACATTTTCACATATGAAATTAAACCAGTGATTTTCAAAAGTCTGTGCTTTCTTTTCCTTCCTTATACAGCAGAAAAGGAATAATTTCCCTGCTTTGATTATATTTTTTTTTTTTTTTTTTTGGTTACTGATATTTTAAAAAACCTCTGGGTGGTAGGATGCTTTTTGAAACGCATGTATTTCTAGCCATAAATTATGCTGCGAGATAAGGTGGGATATAAATGGTCTTTCTAAGGAGTTGCTTTATGTGTTGTACAGGCCCACTCATGGTGATCGTGGAATACTGCAAGTTCGGAAATCTCTCAGCTTACCTACGGAGCAAGAGGAGTGAATTTGTCCCATACAAGGTAAGGAGTCAAGGTTAAAAGTATAATGTTTGGCTTGGTGGGCTTTTTCCACACACGATGTTTCTGTTCCTGGTGCAGACTGAAGTGACAATCCTTGGGGACGCTGAATATCTAGTACTTCTCATGGGAATGAGAGATGGCAAAGACATCAGAGGTCACCTAGTCTTTCCCCTGGCCCCTGCAATGTAGCTATTTTGTTATTGTTAGCTTAAAATGTGCAAAGGAACTGGGCTTCCACTATTTCCCTTGGCAGATTGTTCTACACTTGGCCGTATCTGTCAGGAAGTTTTTTCTGATTATCAGCCTGAATTTTTTCCTTTCTTAGTTAAGATCCAGACCACCTTAAATAACTGCACTCCCTGCTCAGTG
Source organism: Calidris pygmaea (assembly GCA_003697955.1). Taxonomy (NCBI): domain Eukaryota; kingdom Metazoa; phylum Chordata; class Aves; order Charadriiformes; family Scolopacidae; genus Calidris; species Calidris pygmaea. The sequence continues at coordinate 4,573,737 of QJSC01003367.1, forward strand.
TATATATACATCAGATATCCATAGGCATCTTCTATCATGCGATTATCCTTTCCATGATCCCCTTGCCTCCTTGCAGAACCAGGCTATACATTTTTTAAATTTTTTTTTTTGCTGCTAGTCATTTTGAGTAATTGATGCATCTCATGAGTGCAGGTTCAAATTTTCACCTCCCAAGTCCTTTGCAAATGGGAGCTCCATCACAGCACCCCATCTTTGCATCCCATTTGAAAGGTGGGGGAGGATGGAGGCTGGCATTTTCAAGCTAATTTCTAGATGCCTCTGAGAGGGGGTCTGATATCTGGAGAGGGTTGATTGGGAGGATCCATCCCCTCCGAGGGTCAGATTGATAAAGGACATTGCTGCGTGTACCCAGCTCTGAGCATCGTGCTCGGGACCCTACCCTTTTTCACTCAGGGCTCAGAGGGAAGCCCCTGGGCTCTGCTCTGCCACGCTGGTAGACCTGAGTCTTCCTGCAGCCACCGTGTCTAGGTCAGAGCTTCTTCAAACTGTTTGTCAGTTTTCCAGGGGGCTATTTTTCTTTATCCTTGGAGTCATTGTTTACTATTTTATATTGGCAAAGGCAACTCGCTGCATCCTCTTGTGAGGTAAAAAGGATAAACAAACATCTGAGAGGCCTTGAAGGAAGAGGCAGGGTTTCACAAGGGTGCTGACCCTTGCTTACATAAGCTGTGGGGATAGGAATCGGCAATGGAAAAAAACAGCCCAGCCAGGGGAGAAAAGTCACCAAACCGAAGCAGGGGAAAATGGAAATGTGGTAGAGGAAGCCTGCAGGGCTGGCATCCTCCCTAGAGGCATCTGCTGGTTGCTCCAGCGCTGGGCTGCCCTCCCTGCCTTTGGTGGTGCCGGTGGCACAGACCGTGGGGAGCATCATTCCCTCTCCCGAGGAAGCTTCTGGCATGCTTTCTGCTTCTGATTTCCCCCACCCTCTCCTCCTATTTCTAGACAAAAAGTGCCAGGTTTCGGCAGGGGAAGGAGAACTATGTTGGTGACGTCTCCGTGGACCTGAAGCGACGGTTGGATAGCATCACGAGCAGTCAGAGCTCAGCAAGCTCTGGCTTTGTGGAGGAGCGGTCCCTGAGTGACGTGGAAGAGGAGGATGGTAGGATATGTCTTCTCCTGGTCTTGGAACAGCTGTCATTGGTGGGGGCCGATGAGGGACACTGGGGACTGTGTCATTTCCAAAGCTCCCTCAAAGCTGTGTGTAGGGTCATTCCTAGATGGCAAACGTTCCCAAGCCGTGGATTATCTAGTGCAGCATCCTAGAAACCCTCAGCCCAACCCCAGGTAATGTCCTGCCTGAAAAGGGTGCATTTTTAGTGCCCTGCCTCTTGGAGATCCATCTACTTAATATCCCAGTGACTTCAGGGAAAATTGCAGAGCACAAACTCTGAAGGCAGCGCAGAGAGGGATGCGCCAGGATGCTAACTGAATTTCCTCCAGAAATTACCCAGAAGTTAAATACCATGAAATACCATCTGCTTCACTGCTTATTAGCAGAGAGGTTAATTTGCCTTCCCGCCGCACAGGTGGTCTGTCAGGAACAGGAAACCTGAATTATCCACTCATTCAAAGTCTCCCCTGGATGCACACACCCTCGGCATTTCACTGATGCATTTGCCATGTTTTCCTTTGGCAGAGACAGCAAAGTGGTCAGTGCTGCCAGCATGTTTCAGAGACCGCTAATTTCAGCAAGCGGTGGGATCAGATTGGTCAGGAGGGAGGCTGTAGCCTCAAAGTCTACTAAAAAACATTTTAATGCAAAGAAAAACATCAATCTGTTAACAGAGAAGATGATCTTGCGGTTTCAATTCGATCCTAATATGTAATGTCTAACATGCATTTTATGCATTTCCACACCATTTTGGTTCTTTTCAGACCTCTGTGGTGTAACCACTGACCCTCTGAACTGGGATGCTGTAAGAAGTACATAGACCGACAGCAGGCCTTGAGATGAGGGTTTTAGCCACCAATGTTGAAGTTCTTGGTAGATTTCTTCTTAAAATCAAGAGCTGAGCAAAGCCATTGAGTTGTTTATTTCAGCAGGAACAGGTATCTTGGTTGGATACTTGAGTACGTTATTTCTCTGGGTCACTAGAGGATGAGGTTAGGCTTCTTCTACCCAAAGTTAGCAGGGCTTTGTGCCAAATTCAAGTCTTTCTCCCCATGGCATATTCTTCCCCCGTAAGGACTAGGTGGGGCCTCCCTCTCATTGATTTCCAAATACATCTGCTGAAACAACAGCAAGCCTTTCCTGTCCTAGGAACTTGTGAGTTTTGGTTGTTTTTCTTTTGGGATTGTTTTGCCAATCTTTCCACTGGTGGGAACTCTGGAAATAAGCAAGGAGGCCTGGGGTATAACCCATCATATCAAAGTTTATTTTACACAGGACTGGTTTGGTGTAAAATGGGTTGTTAGTGATAAATACTCAGCCAAAAAAGGGCTAGGTTTGCTCTTCCAGTTCAATGTGGCATAAGGTTAAGATGGACTTTCACCTAAAAAGCAGTTATGGTTGAAATCAGTGACAAAGGGCATGTTTGACTGTCATCTGATTCTTTGCAGCTGGTCCTGAAGACCTTTGCAAGAACCCTTTGACCATGGAGGACCTCATCTGTTATAGCTTCCAGGTGGCGAGGGGAATGGAGTTCTTGGCTTCACGCAAAGTAAGGAACTTCTCAGGAAGAGTGGCATGTTATTTATTTGACTGCAGGAAATAGTGCTGTAGGTCTATGGAAGGAAACAGCATGTTCATCTTTGGACTAGCAGTCACCCGCAACAGTTTCTTTTTGCCCTAAGATGTACCCGAATCATTAATACTACAGAGGGAAACAGCCCATGCTTTTCTTGACACAAATGTTAGTGATCTGTATAAGGTTTATGGGTCACCGATTCATAGAAGAGTGATTACATGGTTGGAGGAGGGGAGCTGACTTATGAGGACCATTAAAGGAATTAGGGACAAATCCCTGGTAACCAGCACTAAACTAGAGCAAAGGAGTTTGCTCGGAGAAGGTCTCCTGTATCTTGTGCAGCGGGATTGGAAGGGCAGTGTGACGAGAGACGACGCCCACCTATGAAACTTCATGGATGACTCTTTGGCGAGTCTCTTGGCACCCAGTAGCACCTCACCTGCGTTTTGGCCTTCTACAAGTGCTTTTCTGTGGTTTGATCCTAAATACACAGAGTACATGTTTCAAAGGATGTGAATTCCAGCAAGACTGAGGAGTTGCCTGCAGTTGTATAGAATCAAAAAGTACTACTTAGAAGTGGAAAAGGTAATAGAAACTGGGAATACAACACTGCTCTAGAGTGCAGGCTAGCTGTCCAACAGAAGGTTTTAGAATCTTTTCTAAAAACATGCATTTGTCTACATTTCATCCACCCTGGCTGGTGGGTATATGAAAAAATATATCTTCCCAGGATCTGCAGTTCTAGTCCATGCTGGAAGCAAATCTGCAGCTACTTTCAGAGCCTGGCTTTTTTACTTGAAGCTATTGAGGCTTGAGTTTTGAAGTCTTTGGGTTGTTGCCTAAGCTGTTGTTCTGCATAGGTAAAGACGTGGACTTTTCTTACTCACTCCTAGAGACAAACTACTCTTTAGTTTGTGTTGGAATCAAGCCGGCGTTTTAGTGTGGTATGTTTTTCAGAGAGAGAGTGGAGCACACAGATTTGAGTGAACCTAAGTAAATCTCAAGGTAATCAGATCTGAACCTGTTTTGTGTCAGCTTCTTAGGATAATTAATTAGCTAACTTCAAAGGCCCTCTCTGCATAGTGGATAAACAGATGTATGTTTGGACTTGGGAACACAAGTCTCCCCAAGCCAAATCAGTTGTGACCATCAAAAAAAGCACTTAAAATCAGTAACTGTTGATGCTGAGGTTTCTTTTTCTTAAAAGGTTTTAGGAATTATCTGGCCTCTGAGGGTAGGAGAGCACATATGTGAAAGAGATCAGTGCTGGGGATGGAGCTGTGACGACAGGCAGCATATGAAGTTGTTTACTTCTCTTTGCAGTGCATCCACAGGGACCTGGCTGCTCGTAATATCCTCCTGTCAGACAATAACGTGGTCAAAATCTGTGATTTTGGCTTGGCTCGAGACATCTACAAAGACCCAGATTACGTCAGGAAAGGAGATGTAAGTTTCAGATTCTCTATTTGACAGAACTAATGTGAAGTCAGGAAGAATTTTTTTTTTTCGCCTTAAATGGATTTGTGGAAACTCAGTGTTTTGCTGAACTGTGATACCCTTTTTTTTATGGAAATGCTTTCAGGCCCGACTACCCCTAAAATGGATGGCACCGGAAACCATTTTTGATAGAGTATATACCATTCAGAGCGACGTATGGTCCTTTGGAGTTCTTCTATGGGAAATATTTTCGTTAGGTGAGTCACTTTACTTTTTGCTGAGCCATCTTAAATTTTAAACACCAGAGTCTGAAGAAAACAGTCAAAGTGTTCTTGGATCCTCTTTAGCGTTTTTTTTTTTTTTACTTCTTGAAAATTTCCTGTTTATTTTCTCCATCAGAATAAAATGCTTATATTTCCTTAACAATGTAAATGGAGGAACATGGACTTGAAATGCTTCTTCATACAATTTCAGTATGTGATGATGTGCCTCATTTACTCAATCAGTCGCTGTTTCTATCAGAAATATAAATCATTTGCACATCCAAATATAGTAAATTACCTTATTAGCTCAGCCTATAGATAATTATTTGTTTGAAAATTAATCCCAGAATTTCAGAGTCTAATGCATTAAATTTACTGTTGCTCTCATTTTAGGGGCGTCACCATACCCTGGAGTGAAAATTGATGAGGAATTTTGCAGAAGGCTGAAAGAAGGAACAAGAATGAGAGCGCCAGACTATACAACACCAGAAATGTGAGAAACTGTTCTTCCAGCTGCCCACATTTACCCCACAATAATAGCAAGTGCTGGAGCAACAATAGGTGCTCTTTTCGTTATGCTGATATTTTGATGGGCTTTGTCCTTCTAGGTACCAAACAATGCTGGATTGCTGGCACGGAGATCCTAAGCAGAGACCAACTTTTTCAGAGCTGGTGGAGCACCTGGGGAATTTACTACAAGCCAACGTCCGTCAGGTACTTGAAATGTATTCTCTGATCGCTAAAGCCACCAGCTGAACCCTTCCTATCCTGCCAGCCACCACAAAATCCTGTAGTTGGGTACCGTCCACTGGAGCCGTTGGCGAGTCTGGATTTCTTCCACTGCTCCCATTACTGACCAGCAGTTGGGGCAACTTGCAGAGAAGAATGAGTTGGGGATGGGAAAGTTCATAGAAGTCTGTTGTGGTAACCAAAAAGCACGTTACCCTGCCAGCAAGGGCTTCCCATGACACCACCACTGTCGTTACTTAGCTGTCTTGCTGGGGAGGTGTTGGCACAGGCTCAGGTCCCTGCTCTGCTGAGGATTTATCTGCAAAGGCATTTCGGCAGGTAGCTCCTGTTGATCTTACTGTGCCAAAGATGGATATCTTAGCATAAGTGAGGGTGTGGGCTGCATTTTGCTGCCTGCCAGCAGCTCCGTGTGGATAAGTGTATTAAGACTTGTCCTGTGTGCAGGAAATGGGGTAAGAGAGCCCACTGCATCCAGGTAGGGTACATGGACCTCCCTCCCAGGTTCTCTGTCTTGTGGCTCCCTCTTCATGAACTGTGGAAACGGACAAGGCCAGGGCAACAGATGTGAGCACTTGGATGAAGGAGGCTGGATTTGGCCATGTGCTCTCCTATTAGAAGAGTTCTCCCTCTCTGACCAATTGGTAATGATGGGAATTAGCTGCCCTTCCAAACTATCATGTCTTCTGTGCATACCAAAACTCAGAAAGGATACAATTTGTTCACTTTTCTAGAGATCAGCTTGAGTCTTATGTGTCACAGAATCACAGACTGGTTGAGGTTGGAAGGAGCATCTGTAGGTCATCTGGTCCAACCTCAAGCAAGGCACCTAGAGCTGGTGGCCCAGGACTATGTCCAGAAAGCTTTTGAATATTTCTAAGGATGGAGACTCCACAACCTCTCTGGGCAACCTGGACCAGTGCTTGGTCACCCTCACCCTAAAAAAGTGTTTCCTTGTATGTTCAGAACATACTTTGTGTATATTTGCCCATAACCTAATACAGTTGGATTGCTAATGACTTAGACCCTCCTGGCATGAGCTGTAATGTACTGTGACTATGAAAGGCAAAAATGATTTACTGTAATCCAAAAGGGATAGATGCAAAAAAATTAGAGAAAAGGTGGAATGTACTAACGATTTCTTGTGGGACTATAAATAGGTATGCATAGGATATGCGAAGGATGCATAATCCATTTTTCTCTTCATACTTCAGAGCAGAAATGTAAACAAGTGGAATAAATTTTTTAAAATGGTGTTCTTGTTATTAACATCAAGTTAGATGCCAAAGTATTGATAGAAAATTTCCTTTTTTTGTTATCTCTATTCTATTCTTTTTTTCATTTACTTCTTATGCTTAATTTAATCTTTCTGATTAATACACTGTAGTCTAATTCAGTCTCAATTTCAATTTAAGGTTATTTTTTTTCTCAGGTTCATATTTTTTATGCCATTGGGATTCAAACATTGCTAAAAAACTACATTTTTTATTTCAAAGACATCAAGAAAAAGTTCCATTTATACATTATTTTACAGTATGTCATAAAAATCTCAAATTTTTATCTAAGACTACTTGGCAGTGGTTTTTATTAAGTTTCCTTCTTCTAATGTAGTTGGTTCTGCAAAGGTAGTATAATATTCACAGTTTAATAAAGCAACCAGTGTAGCACTGTTAGACTAATGCATTCTCCATGTATGTGTGTGTAGCTGTTTATGTCTGTGTATCTCTGTAGGCTATTTAATTTTTGTATTTTTTTCTCTGCATTCTACAGGATGGTAAAGACTACGTTGTCCTTCCTCTGTCAGTATCGCTGAATATGGAAGAGGATTCGGGTCTCTCTCTCCCAACTTCACCTGCTTCCTGTAGGGAGGAAGAGGAAGTCTGTGATCCTAAATTCCATTATGACAACACAGCAGGAATTAGGTATTTTATATGGTGGACATCCTACTGGGGCCTCTGGGCAGGTTTTGTTCATGCTGGGGGCAGGGAAAATGAAAGGAAGAGACTTCAGCTGCCTGGTCCATATTTAACATCCTCCATAGGGATAAGAAGGAATCTGTAGAGTTTTCGTAGACAAAAACTAGTTTCTTACCTCTCCAAATGCTAGTTGGGGGGGGGTTGTATGTTTTGTGGTTGTGGGTTTTTTTTGCTACCCTTTCAAGATTTGGTATTCTCATCCAAAAAAACTCCAACAAAACACCAATGTGAAAGTATTTGTTATTTAGTTTTTAAGAACCAGAACAAATACAGAGTTTTACCAATCCAATTCAGTTGTGTTCGTACTCCTGTATTGCAGATCCCGAAAATGTTAATGGTAATAGGTTTATCATTAATAACCTTTCTGGCATTTCCCCTCCTAAAGTGAAATGTTGGTAAATAGGTCATGAATTGATAACCAAGGGGAATGCTACCTGAATAGTGTTGTCTCTGGTTTTTGTCCACTGCTTGCTTCTGGTGGGCTGCTGGGGCATCTACGATGGACCAGTAGTGGTAGATGCTGTTGGGTATTGTGGGAGAGGTGACTTCCCCGTAAGGAGTTTGTACTTGTTGCACTTAAGCAGGACTTATGCTGGACCTTGGCAGGACCTCAGGCATGGGATGTAAGGAGAAAAGTGTTTTCTCATCCAGTGCTGCCTAAGATCAAACTCAGCCACTTAGATGCTGGGAGCCCTGGGCTGCTTGCTGCAATCATCTCAGAAGAAGGAGGAGGATAGAAGGGGATGGATCCAACCATCAGGGCAGAGATGGATTCTTGGCAGGTTTCATGTGATTTCCACAAAGCGGAGCCCTCTCCCTCACTGCTTGTAATGTCCACCAAAGGCAAAAAAAGTTCCCAATGATTTTAGGTTCTGCAGGATAACATTTATATGTGATCCTGGGAAAGACTAGGTAGGCAAAGTACATTTTACACTTCAGTTGAATTTATGGTCCTAGAGCTGAACTCTCAACCCCATTTTTTAGTAGTGGGGCAGTCCAAAATACAAATAATTAAAAGGAACAAAAGCATGATTTAACACTGAAAACATCATGGTTATTTTCCACTTCTAATACTTCCTAGATGACTTTTCCTGGTCCCCACTTCCTGTTATGAGCAGAAGTAAAATCTCTTCATCAACCTTTTAAAGAGACTTTGAACCTCTTTTCTCTTGTCTTACAGTGTGACAGGGTTGTGAAAGCACTTGTGAAACCATCCTAGGAGAGGCAAAGTGGGGAGCTTAAGACATGCTTAGGGGCCTTATTCTCCTGTTCTGGTAGCTAAATAGGATTTTGTAGGCATGAATCTTGCTATACACATAGTGGGAAAGATTGATCTATTCAGTAATGTCTTTTTCAATCTTCATGGAAGTACTAACTGTGGTTAGAGGGTGATAAATACAGTCACTAAATCAAAGCTGGAAGAGGAAAAGCAAGCACAGGGAAAACACAGAGAATATTAAAGAATTTTTAGGTTGCCGAGGTAAATTAAAATCAGCAGGACCTCCTAACATCTGCCGTATTTGGCTGAGGAAATAGGTATGCAATTTCTGAACCATGAAATACTGTCATTAAGAACAGTCAGCTGAAGTAAAGAAGATTTAAGGAAGTGTAAAATAATGCCTGTTTTCAGAAAGAACAGAAAAGGAATAACCCTTATATCAGGTTATCTTGAATCCTAGGAATGATCCTGGAAAAAACGATTGGATAAGTAATGATAAATGCCTACAAGCAAGTGAAGTAACTGAAAATGGCCAGCACGGATTTGTCAAGAAGAAATCAAGTCAAACCAATCTAAGTTTCATTTTTAGGGGGAATATTTGGTCTGGTGGATAGCAGGGAAGACGGATTTTGGTTTTACATAGGGAATATTTTGGCCTTTTTTTATGGGACAGACTATTGCAAAATGCAAACACGTGTCAGGAAATACTGTCAGGACGTCAGCTGAGCCCTCACTGCCACTAGGCAGGAGTCAGACTCCACGTGTGGCCTCTCTGCCTGCACACTATTTCTGGTCCTGCTTGCACCTTGGCTCAGCTTAACCAGGAGGATCTCATTCATGGTGGCCCAGGTGGAAAACATCATCTGACTCTTCTCTGGGCCAAGGAGGCCTCCCATTCCTGGGAGGTTGTTCAGATCATGGGGCTGGGATTCTCAGTCCTCACCACCCTGGTAACTGTCCTCCTGGCTATGCAGTTCTGGGCCTGTGTGGGCAATTAAATGTAAGCACACAGGGAGCCTTCAGACTAAGAAGGCAAGTTGTGGAATGAACTTCTCATCATTCAAGGTCAGATAGTCCAGGAGGGTGAGTGGACTAGATTGTCCATTAGATGCTTTTGGTCCTGGCAGGGTTGGATGGGGAGTGGATTAGATACCACTGGACAATAACAGGAATGGAAGACATGGTCAGTGCAGAGATGTTGAAATAACTGGTTTTGTTAAGTCTAGGAGGAGGAAATGCAGAAGGAACATAGTAACAGTTTTCAGTATATGAAAAGTTTCTCAAAAGAAGGCACTACTTAATTATTCTGTGTCCTCAGCAAATTTTATTTGCAGCAAATAGTTGGGTTTAATATCTGAAAAAACATTGTGAAGCATGGTTGAGCACCTGTGCAGGCTACAGAGGGAACTTGTAAAATACCCACCAGTTTAAATAGATGAGATGGGCATAGCTGGGACGCGGAATGAGTGATGCTCTTAATTGCTTCTAGCTTTGTGCTTCAGGTGGATGCAGACTTGTCTTCTGGCTCCATGGCTTTTTCTTCATTAGCTGTTAGGAACATAAATTTGTAGTGTTTAACTGGGACAACATCCATTTCATTCCATAACCACTTAGACAGAAAGCTGCGGGTAGCTGTTTTGTTTGCTCTATTAGTACCTCCATGAAAGTCAATTTTATTTTGTATTTTTTTGTCCAGTATTTTTTATGGATGTCATCCTGACCAGAGGGCTTCTTTTGGAGAAGAGCCTTCAAGAGACATGTAGCACTCCCTGTCCCGATCCCCATGGTTTGAGGGCGGCAGTCTGCTGAGTCTGCTGTTGTTGTCCTAGGTCCAGCCAGGGGTCTCAGAAGTGCGGTCCAAAGGAAGAGATATATGTCTGTGCTCCAGGCTCCTCTGTTTGTTATACTTCTAAGCAAAGCTCGCAGGAAGTGGAGCCCTCCAGTATAACCGAGGAAAGGAGCTGTTTTCTCAAAGCCATTTCTTAGAATTTTCTCAGGGATTGAGGTTGTCAGGAGCAGAAGGTCAGAAACATGCCACTTTCTAGGCAGTTCATCCTTTTCAATAAATGGATATTTTGTGGTTTGCATAATATGTTTTGATAAAAGGATTAACTTCTCTGTAGAGAGATAAAAGGATTCTGATATCATTGTGGTGTTTGCAGCCAAGTTGTGGATAGTGGACACCAAACTTTGTTTTGTTTTGTTTTCTTTTCAGTCAGTACCGACAAGGTAGCAAAAGAAAAAGCCGCCCTGTGAGTGTGAAAACATTTGAAGATGTCCCATTAGTAACAACTGTAAAAGTTGTTCAGGAGGTGAGTTTGTCTGTTGTTTGCATGTCTTTTCCTTCTGTTGATGTCTTTTTTTTTTTTCTTTTTTTTTAATCCATTTCCATTAAATGCATTTCTAACACCTTTTCAGGAAAACCAGACAGATAGTGGGATGGTTCTTGCATCTGAAGAGCTGAAGACATTGGAAGAGAACGATAAACAAGTGAAAATACCCTTCAGGTAAGGCTCAGGCTGTACGTGGGATTGAATATGACCTTTTGCTTGCAGTATGTCAGAAGACTGATTGGTTTGCAAAATTTTTTAGAAGAAAAAATATTTTTTTAGTGTATTTTTAAAAACATAAATTAAAATTGTGCACTGTGTGCCTGGTTATCTACATTTGGTACCAGGAGAGGAGAGGTAATGCAGCTGTTGGAAGCATTGGTCGAAGGACTTATATTATCGTATGCAAAAGCATCAACCACCCCTTGAAGGCACTGAGACGGTGCACACAATTGACCATATTTGTGAAGGTCTATCTGCAATGACAAAGAGCTCTTTTTTTCTTTTTTTTTTTTTTCCTTTTTCCTTTTTCCTTTTTCTTTCTTTTTTACTAAAGCTGGCTTTTGAGTTTTCAGGATGTACCTGGGTGTATTTTCAGAGCACTGTACAGGGTGTTCATTGTGCTGTTCACAGGAAGCACAGTGGCTTTCATGGAGCTGAGACCTCACGTATGCTCCCTCAGAGCTTCTCAGGAATTATTTTTTTTAGGACAACTTCAGTGCAAACAAATGTATACTGCAGTTATGATTGCACCACAGCTGGAGTATGTGAAGCCTCTCAAACTTTTCTCTCCATTTCATCTGTGGTTGCAATCTAACTCCTTGTATCATCATAAAATTCAATATCCTCTTCATGCATTAGTGAAGTTAGGGTGTATAAAAGGCTCTCTTCTTATAATCAAATGCATGTTTAAAAAGGCTTGAAGCCAGATTTGCTAAGGGCACCACTTTGCTTTGGTTGTTGCTCTGATGGAAACCAGCTGCCTGCAGGAATCGCCCACCTGCCCCCCAGAAGACCACCTCCACAGCTCTCTCAGTCCCGTTTCTTCTTGTTTTCCGCAGCACGCTGGTGCCCAGCAAGAGTAACGAGTCCGTCATGTCCGAAGCCTCCAACCAGACGAGCGGCTACCAGTCCGGGTACCACTCAGATGACATGGACACCACCATCTACTCCAGTGAGGAGACCGAACTCTTGTGCGCCCAGGAGGCTTCTCCCCAGCTCTGCCGGGGGCACGGGCTCGGCTATGACAGCACCACACCACTCGCCTCCCCACCGCTCTAGGGCCAAGCTCCGGGTCCCCCCCAGGATGTGCCTTCCTTGACAGGGCTGGTGATATCCAGGTTTGATGTATAGAAAGACCACGTCCATGAGACTAAGACAAGACATTTGTTTTTTTTCCCTGAAGAGGATGCAGGAGCATCTGGCAGCAGAACTGCGCTGTGCCAGGCTGCTTGCCCTGAGTGACACTGGTGGCTACGGTGTGTGGGCTCTGTGGCAGAGGCAGTGTGGTGGCCTTTGGGACCCCGGTGACATGCTGAGCGTCTGCCCCATGCAGACAGCAGCGCAGCGTTCAACTTAACTGTTTCTAGTTGTACGAAATAACGGCACAGCCCTGCTCATTGGTCTTTTTTTTTTTATTGTTGTTTTTCCCCTTGCGGCTGGGCTCCAGGAAGGAAACAGCACGGCGCTGGCTTCTTGTTTCTCAGAGTTATCCCTTGCCTGCACCTCCACAAACAAAAAAAGGAACCTCCAGCTCAAGGCTGTGGCACTCACCGAGGGCCTGAGACTAAACATAGGTTGGGCTAAATATAGGTGGGGGTGATGCTCTCTGTCCTCGGTGGAGGAAAAAATGTTGCTGTACCAGCTCTCATGAGCTGCGTTTCCCTGGAAGACTTGCCCGGTGGGGCTGGTTAGTAGGAGGCGGCAGAGCACTGAGCCAACTGGTGGGACATGGGTGCTGGGGGCACGCGATGGGGCATTGGGCAACCTGGTCTAGTGGGAGGTGTCCCTGCCCATGGCAGTGGGGGTGGAACTGGATGATCTTTAAGATCCCTTCCGACCCAAACCATTCTATGATCCTATGCATCCTCTCTGGGGGTGGCCTCGGGGTGGCTCTGCCCCCTCGTCCTTCCTGGCACCCATGGGCCATGCCAGGCACCTGCCTGCTTCTGAGCTAGCCTGAAACGGCTGCAGAAAACGCCCCTGGCTTTGAATCACCACTGGGGCATCCTCTACAAGAGGTAGAAAGAGCAATATAATCTACCTTAGGACTGTAAGGAGCCCTGTGGTCCTGATGGTGTGTGCTGAGGGCACCCTACCTTCTCATCTCATCCCCCCATCCCTCTGATGTAGGTCTGACCCCTTCACTTTGCAAACTCCAGGTCTGTTTGCACTGGCAGAGATCTTGGTTTATGTAGTCTTGGGAATCCGTGACTGGTTTCATGGCAGCTCTGATCTTCTCCGAGTGGTGAGATTGTGACTGATTGTTGGACAACTTCTTACCTGTGCTCTTGTAGTCCCAGAGCTCTGTTGATAGACACAATGCAGGCTACAAGATTTCAAAATGTAAAGCTATTTCTACTGAGTCCTTTTTTGTATTTTTATAATGGGTTTTATTTTGTTTGTACTTACTACAATGTCAAATGCTGGGAACCATGAATATAAGGCATATACAGTATTTATAGCCTCTTTATGTAGAAATAAATGTAATATATTAAAATATAAATATATATATTATATAATGGATATTGTACTGTTCACATTTTGTATCGGGGTTCTGTAGCATTACAAGGGTCACAACAAAATTTTTAACAGCTAAAACTTTTTGCTTTATTAAAAGAGACTGGAAATTTAGAGGTGGGGGCTATGTGCAGATCTGCTTGCTTTACTTGCATATATTTTTTTATATCCTGTCTATTGACAGGGAATTTATCAAGTTCTACTTATTTTAAGTAGAACTAAAATAATTATCAATGAATCTAGTTATTTATACCATTGTACGGGTCCATGAATATTTCTGTGGGTACCTATAGTAAAGAAACTTCAGTGATTTTTAGCAGTTGGCAATTAAGTGCCTGTAGAGAGATGGTCAGAGGAATAGACTGCTTGTACAGACTGAAGCTGCTCTGAAAGGGTTTATTATGTTCAGTTAGGGAACGGTTGATCTAATTCTATTGTGGCTTTTGCCCGGGGAGCAGCAGTTTCCCTTAAAGCCTTATTCATCTTTTCCCACTTGTGTTTCTTCAGTCTCACTTTGTATAGCTGAAATGTCATCCCTGCTCTTCTGTAACAGCCTCTTCCACTATCTTAAATCCATACTTAAAGCTCCCACCTTTTCACTCTGTTGTCCACTTTTTGACCTTCTCTTCTGTACCATGTACACCTTCATTCTCAGAGCATGGCTGGCCGCCATTGGGGTATCAGGACTCAAAGAATTGCGACAGCTTATGCTAAAAAAATTTCAAGGGAAGCTAAACCACAAACTGCAGGCTTTAATTCGACTTCTCTTTATTACAGTTTGAAATGAGACCTTTGTAGGCTATGGCACAGTGAGAGCACTTGTCTAAGAAGTGGGAGACTTCCTAGACTCCCACTGCTAAACTCTTCTCAGGCTGAATATAGGGCCAATACCTTCTGTACACTACGTGTGTGCCCCGACTACAAGGCTGTGGGATGTCAAGCTTCAAATGTTTCTCCATTCCTCTCCCTGAATCTAAAGCATTTTACAGCCAGGAAAGCAGGAGCTGGGAGGTCAGCTAGAAAAATAAGGGAAAGGCTTCCTAGATCTCCTGTAAGGACTTCTAGGAGGGACTTGTGTTTTCATGTATGTATATGACATTTCCCAGGCAAGAGTCTAGCCAGTAGAGCATGCTCAATGGACAATGCTACATTCTTAAATATCCCCCCTCCCCAGTATTCAATATTTTTAATGAAAGTGTTCTTATATGTATTACTATACAATAGAACTATACATATTATAAAATACTGACACTGGCACAATCTTGATGGATGCCCAGCTAAGCCACACATTGGAGAGTCTTGGCACAGAGGTGGAGATGGACATTTGTCATTGATGTCGATCTACCCTAGATCTGGAGCTCCCCAAGGTTTGGGATGTTCAATTTAGACATCTAATTTTTGTAGTTTTGTTTCCTCTCCGGCTGGTATAACACACACTATGTGCTACGTACACATAGTCAGATGCATCCCTGTGTGTTTGTTGTCTAAAACAGTCGTCCACCACAATGCAGACTGATGAAGTTGCAATATAGCCATTTCAGCTAATGGGTTCTCATTTATAATCCTTGTCAGCCAATTAAACTCTCTTGTGGGTCCAAATCATCTTAAAGATGCCTGGAAAATGTGGGAACTAGCACACACCTGCTTTAAGAAAGGAAATTAGCTTCTTTTTAAAAAAAAAAAAATAAATTACATATGTTCAGTGTCAGGAGCAAGCAATGTTTCTATAAATGTGTTCATCTATTTGGCATCCAGTAACACAATTCTTTTCTTAGACTGTGGCCATTACGTCCTTCACAACACCTGGACTTTTTGTTGTATTCTGAATACAGCACGTTCAGCTAAACCCCAGTCAGGCCACATCTGTCTTGGAATCTCTTTTAAATTCCAAAAAGAATATTTTCAATGAAATGACAGATGTATAGTGCAGTGCACAGATTTGCAAATGTCTCGCCAAGCAGTCCTGGCTTTATCTCCAGTCTGCAGCCATGCAGTGAGGTGTCAGCATTTGGATCAGCATCCTTATCCGTGAAATGCATGGGACATTCCAGCCTGGATTTGAGCCCAATGAGCTGCAAACAGAAGGGACCCTCGTGAGATTAGGGATCCAGACATATCACTGTGAGCAGCTGGGTAGGAGTGGGGAGGAGCAACGATGGGGTTGTCTCCTCTTGTTCAGAAGAACTGCCAGGAGGAGCTGTAATTGCTGGTGGGTTTGGATGTGGGGAATCCAGCAGAGCTGTGCCTAAAATACGCAGTTTTGGGGCTTGAAGATGGCTCATGTTTGCTCTTATCAATGTAAACACAGCCCATCTGAAGAATGCAGAGGCATTCAAGCATGGTAGCTACGTCTTCCTCTCTGCAAAAGATACTCTAAAATTTGTCTCATTCTTTGCATGGAAATGTCTTGGCAAATCCAGTCCTTGCCTAAGTGTTTCTTATTAACGCAACTCGAATCACAAGCAACCGTACTTCACACAAGCATAAAAAGTGTTATGATGATCTACCATGTCCTCTTCTGATATGATCATCCCCAAGCACCATGCCTGGATCATGCTTGTGAATTCTAAAAGCAGCATGTGACTAAAAAAGGCTACAATCCCAGAGCTGCTGAAACTGGGGGCAAAAATTTCCTGCTAATTGCATCTCTTTCGGATGGTTCTAAGGCTGGAAAACATAGCTGGGCAGCACGGATAGCCTCCAGATATAAAGCCGGAATTTGCTATTTTTGTGTGAAACATTCCCAAACCGTGAATCATCTGAGGTTTCCCCTCATCGCTGATACTTGAGTACACACCCTGTGTTACCTCTCAGTATGGGACCTCACAAAGCAACAGCAAGGGCAAGGAAAACAAAGTTAACGTTTGTTCTTCCTAATTGACAAATTTATTAGGGACAGAAGTTAACCAACAAAGACGTTTTCTTTGGACTTCGGCCCTGGATTTTCATTCTGCCTGGCTGAGTGTTGCATTCTGTGTCATAATATATGTCCTCAGCTCCTCAACCCCTGACATTCGGGCTGATTGAGTCCCAGAAGGTCATTGGGAAACATAGCAGGAGCTCGTACCATATGGTGCTGATAAACATCTCGGCATCAGAGATAAGGAGCTGGTCAATGTAATCTTAGGAAGCTCAGGTTTTGTTGCCATAAAACTATACAATGTAAAGCCTAATCCCTACACAGATTTAATTAGCTGTTAAACGTATCAGGTTCATGATGAAGAGTGTTCTGGTTACCTAGATGTTATTCACTGGCTGCCACTGGTTGGTTCAAATATGGAGTATCTCTGCCTTGCAGCTTGTTAGGATGACATGTTATGGTGAATGATGGCTGCTCTGTAAGTTTGTGAGTGAAATAAATGAACCCAGTTTCCAGGTCGGTTCTAGCATCAGACACAATCTCTGGTGCTAGGGAAAATGGCAGTGCAACGTGGTTTCCCCAGTCTTGGTCAGAAAAGGCTTTCTTAAAAGATGGAATGTATGAATGGAGGTTTAATTCTGTTTTGCAGAGTGAGCTGAAGCTGTTCAGCATCCCACTGAGCTGTTTCCCTGTGCTCCATGCAGCTCATTCTTTTGCTATAGTCATGCTAAGTGGCATGATTAGGAATTGGTTTCACAAAAGGGAGTGGAAATGTAGCTACTTTTAGTTTTAATTTCTCTTAGTCTGTTTTCACACTATGGTCAGAAGCACGATGGCATCAGGCTGTAGACAGACACAGGGTAGTTTTCATCCTGCCAGGCTACCCAGCAGTAACAGTGAGGGTTCTGCAGCCTGGGCTTCTGCTTGGCACAGCATCGCCCATCGATATGGGGCACGCAGGAAAGCCCGTGCTGCTGGCACCCTGGCAGAAAGCCGGCCACAGGAGACACCTCTGCATGTGCCACAGTCACACCTTCAGCTGCAGCGCGTCCACATCAAGGAATAACCGCAGGGATGTGAGTTGTGTTTGGTTTCTGGAGTTTCTTCCCCTTGTGGGCATGCTGACCTATCCCATGATTTCTGTGAGGGTGGTGAGACACTGGAAGAGGTTGCCCAGAGAAGCTGTGGAGGCCCCATCCCTGGAGGTGTTCAAGGCCAGGCTGGATGGGGCTTTGAGCAACCTGGTCTGGTGGGAGGTGTCCCTGCCCATGGCAGAGGGGTTGGAACTCGATAATCTTTAAGATCCCTTCCAACCCAAACCATTCTACGATTATACCTGTGTCATGCACTGTGGTGGCAAAGATTATCATCTGTGATGTTTGATTACTTTGGTTCCAGAATTTCATTCCTTCATTCCCACAATCTCTTCCCAGACTCAGTTGAGGCTGGAGATAGCAGTCTGTTTTCCACCAATCGTTCCCAGTGTACCAGACCCCGGCTCTGTGGACTCTGCTTCACCCTGCAGCTGATGGGGACCAGCGGGCAGCAGTGGCCTTGGGTTTGGGACCTACAGTCTGCCTGGACTCGGCAGTACTGCATTGGCATGGGGCTGGGGAGAGAAGCAAAAGTCTAAAAGAAAGTTTTAATGACTGTGTGTGTCCATTTCACATATGCATAAGTCCTTATAGTCGAGAGTTGGACTTTAGCACTCAGAACCCAGGAAGACCAAAGGGGTTTTGCTCGCTAGAGAACATCATGTTGCATCATAGGACTGGACGACCACCACTGCTTACTGCTGCTCATTGGGAGGCTGCTTTGCAGTGCATCTTTTGTGCAGGAACAGGCCCTCTTTATCCCTGCTATGTTCTAGAGCTTCACTTGCAGACTTGCACAGTGGACTGGCTATTACTCTGTTCACCACATCCAGACTAGGTCTTCAGAGCTGATCAGGTGGGCAAGGATTCTGAACCAGCAGCGGGCCCTTATGTTTTGTATCCATTGATGGATTTTGCACTTGCTTTTTGAACCCATGTGAAACCCTTATCATCTGCAGCAAGGACTTCTGCATGCAGATTTTCACTTGGTGGCCGCAGTTATTTCCCAGTACACTGACCAAGTATTCCCTACTCGTTTTCTCCACGTTATTTTGGATTTTATGGACAGCCGTCCCCTCAGCCGTTCCCTTTCGAGCCAGAATACTCCTAGCCCACAGTAAGACCTGCTCGCATCTGTAGACCCAAACCTGTAAATAGGGCCCCTTGGTGAGAAGGTGACATCTGCTTGGCGCGGTTCCCAAGCAGGTCCCCGCAAGATACCCCCGGCTTCCGTCGGGAGGAAGGAGGGGCGCGGGACGGTCAGCAGAAGGTGGGACAGCGTTCTGTCAGCCCCTTCGCCTGACGGATGTCCCGCCGCACGGGCAGACGTGGGTCCGTGTCAAGACCCGACCCTGCTGGCATCTTCTCGGGGTGGCTATTTTTGGCCGGTGAAGTGTTTCCGAGGGTTGGGCTGGACTTGTCCCCTGTGTGCGCGGCGTCGCCCCGTTCCCAGGCTGCTCGGGCTGGCTCCCGGCTGGCTGCGGGGAGGGATAAGGTGCAGAAAGCGCTCGTGGCTCGAGCAGGGGCACCATTTACCACCCCAAACCAGCAGAGCAGAGCGAGAGCAGGGCCTATCTTATCAGTTACTTACCGAGCTAAGACTCGGGGGTATAAAAACTCTCTTTAAACTCTGGGTAATACCCATAAAGGGAGCCCTTAGGAGATAACTTCGCAAGTGGAACTTTCTGGGTGCACTTACGTGTAGTTTTAAATTACAATCACAAAGACATCTTTATATTGCCTGATAAACTTCTTAAGCCGGCAACAACTATTTAACATTACAGTTTAGTTAAGTACTAAAACAGCAGGGAGCACGCAGCTAAAGCGATACAATTATTAACGTATGGTTTGGTAATGCTATCAAAACAATGGCTTTAGGCATTTTAAGCCTGCTTTCAGGCTAATGTCACTAATTTTTCAGGAGGATTATTAAGTTTTATTAGCAATTTGTATCTCAGTATAATTATATGGATATTAGAGAAGTCAATATTGTGTAATGTAGAGTCTCTTAATGGCTATACAGTTTGTTGAGTCTGTTATGGGACCAGCTTTGAAGTCAATTTAAGGAGGAATCTTTATAATTCTGCTGGAATTGGGCTTTGCATGATGAGACAGATGACTTACTTAGGCACTGAAGAGAGGATTGCAAAATCTGTCCTCAGTCTTGAATCTTTGCATTCAAATGACAGTTTTACAAGTAGACTACATGAAATCGTTGCTGTATGTTTATAAACATCTTCCCCCCATTTGGACTGCTAGACTTCATTAAAATTCCTGACCAGTACACAACTTTCAAGCAAATTGATATATTCACATAAATATGTTTGTTGAAATCACCATGCCATAAATATGTTTGTCACCCATTGCAAACATTCACTGATCTAAGGTGGAGAACTGTCTGCCACAGAAGTGTCTGTGATGGATTTCTCATCTGAATTGATTAAGTGCTTTTTATTTTTCGTTATATAGTGTTTTTTCTTTTTAAAGTGCATTTCCTTAGGTCTGGGCATATAGAATCACAGAATCATAAAATTGCCTTGGTTGGAAGGGACCTTTCAGATCATCTAGTCTAACCATCAACCCAACCCTACAAAAATGATCACTAAATCATATCTCTGAGCACTATGTCTACGCGTGTTTTAAATACTGCCAGGGATGGTGACTCCACCACAGTTGATCAGAACTTAAATATCCTGACTTTCTTGTGTGTAAAAACCTGAAGGTGTGTCTCAGGCTGCTTTTGTTTCATGAGCTGTACTTGCAGTATCTATACTTTCAGTGTAGCTCACCCCAGCATTTCTCATACACTTACTCTGACATGAGGTGGCAAAATCACCAGAAGAAATGGCTCTACCTTTCCTCAACCTTAAACTTTAGCCAATGCCACACATTTTTTTTTGTGCCACCAAGCAGCTGCCTGACCACGGAGTGAATCCAGCCAAAGGACAGAGTTGACTGAAAACAAGTTGTGGGTTTTTTTGCTTGTTTCGTTGGTTTTCTCAGTTTACTTTGAACCCAAATAAGTCCCAGGACACAGTTTTCCAAGCCCCGCGGCTAAAAGGGATGTGGCAGCCACAGGAGGGGAAGCGGTGGGTATTGGCAGCGGTGGAGGGGGACAGCTTCATTCCTTCCTCTGGCCAACACGGCTTGGAAAACTAAAGCTGTTGTGCTTTAGTTTTTAGCTGTTGTGGCCTCTTCCAGCAGCAGCACAATGTGCCTGTGTGGCTGTAAGCAGGTTCTAGCACAGCAGCACAGGGGGAGAGCGACCCACTCCTCCATCTGGAGTATTTTTCAAGAGAAAGCAAGAAAAGCATCTTTCCCTGTCCAGTATATACTGGTTCACCCTCTTCCTTAGCTGAAAAGATTTCAAGTAAATATGGAGACATTCCTGCAGACACTTAAACTCCTCAGCAGAACAGGTCTCTGCATTTCTTTTATTTGTGTTACGGAGAAGAAATATAATACCTCACTAGCTTCTCACATGAGTTGTACTTATCTCATAGAAGGGGAAAAGTTGTATAGAAAAGCTGTTTTCTGTCTCCTCCAGCACAAGAACTAGTGAGCATCAGCTGAGAGTAACAGGAGACGTGTTCAAAATGAACAGAAGAATATAGTTTTCATTTGTGCTCACTGAACCAGTGAAATTCTTTTCCACAGGTTGCTAATATTTACATCAGTTCAGAAAATTGTGGAGAAAATCACTGGAAGAAGAAAGCATTCCAAGGTCCTAAATATAAAAAATAGCATCACAAGCTCAAGAAATCTCTGAGCTGCAAATTGTGAGAAACTGAGATGGGATATTTGGGAGAAGTTTCCTATGTTATTCTGCTTTTTCCCTTCCTCAGGCTTTCACTCCCAACTGCTAATGTTCCTAGAAGAGTGCTTTGGTATACTGTGGTATGACCCCCCTGAAGCTTTTATAAGTTAATTTGTAAGCTCTTCACACTTAACTAAAACCTTGGCTTGACACAGTAATTCTCTGCAAGCGTTAGGGTTTTCAGGCTGCACACAGAAGATCGTAAGCGTGTGTTTTTCAAGCCACACTTAAACTGCTCTGCACTGAGCACCGTGTGGGTTCGTAAAGGGAATTCTGTTAAAATTACACTAAGGGGTCCCGAGCCCCTGGAAAATGAGTGTTTCTCTGAAGAGAGAAGGAAGGGGCAGTGGATCGGACACCGTAGCTCTCATGAGTGACTGCAGCCATCAGTCTGAGCACAACGATGCTTCAGCCCCACCGTGTACCAGCTGCACGGCTCATACCTCATGTCAGCAGCTTGTCCAAGAGCCGTCCAACCTCTGGGTGAGAGACTTTAGGCCCTGATTTTCAGCCTTTTGGCTGCAAATAAACAATGCATTCCTGACATTTCAAGTACACAGTGAGAATATCCTCAGCTCCAGCAGGCTGCTGACAAGTTGTGCAGAGGAAATCTACTACAGCCTCAGGAACTGATGGGTTTCCTACTCATTCTCAGCAGATTGACCAGCACTAAATATATATATCCTGCATTTCCACACAGTTTTGGCAAAGAAGTCAACCTGTTTATTCTTTTTTTTAAGATGGAGAAAAACACAAGGTAAATGTAAATTTGGAGTTAATAAAGGAAAAACTAAATTGCATTTTTCTTACCACTGCATGCTTCTAGCTCAAAGTTCACTGAACACTGGATCAGACCGTGCTCAGCAATGCAGAGAGAAGGAGGCTTCATTGACATTATTGGGAAGCATGTGCAGCTAGCTATTTTACAAGGAAAAACTTCCCGGAGCGTGGAAGTGCTAAACAACTGCTGAAAGTCCGTGAGATGTAACCATGGTTTACTTTGGTGTCTTCACATGTTGCCTTGCCTAACCTTTAAGAGGTGCTCAGATATTTTGTCTTTGGGAAAATCTCCAGTGACAAAATGTAGCTAGATACAGTGAGCTCAGTCCTCAAGCTGCTGGGACTCGCACATCCACAGCTTCTCCACAAACAAATGACCGCCCAGAAGATGACCTTGAGCAAAAAAAGCCCAGTCAGGTTTGACGCTTGGAGTATGGGTCAGGTGAGGACCAAATACCCGGCAGTATCACTACAGCTCTGCCAGCCCGTGCACAGCATGTAGGTGAGAGATCCAGATCCAGGAACTGTACAAGCCACGTGCGATGCATACGGGCAAGAGACCTTCAGAGGTCCGAAACACCCATAAGGCTGAGGAAAACGAGCAGAGAGCCTGATGAAGCTGCACTTTGGAAAGTCCAGCTCCTCTTTCAGCTTACGCCTCACTATCTGTGTGCCTTTCCAGCAAGCCGCTGTCTCACTTTAAGCCTTCTCCCGTGTGAGAGATATGATATGAGCTTGTAAACAAGCTGCTTCTGCAAATATTGCTGTAAGTCTGGGGCGGGCAAATTTCAGAAATTAATTATTTACCTTCCCCTTTAAAAAGACTCTACCTTAAAAGTCGAAGATTAGCCCTTAGATGTTAAATACCCGGATAGTTTTTTTCTTGCTTCACATGCACACTGACACCTTAACATTCCAGCCAGCCTTCCCTCTGTCTTCAGAGCAAGGCTGTACAGACTTGCTCCAGCTTTCCGTGACTATTGCTGGGGATAGATGAAGATGAAGTAAGGCTGCGATTGGCATTGCCAAAGCAGGAGTTAATCAGCCCCTGGTAACAAATGTTTACTGTTCTGCTAGGAAAGCAGTAGGAAAAACTCAAGTTACAGCTGGGCTTCTCCAAACTCAGTCCTCCCCAGATAAGGGCATTTTAAAATAAAAATAAAACTTAATAGAGGAAGAGTATGTTAACGTTATCCGAGATTTGACTAGAAGGTGAAAGCAGACAGGTCTGTTCGCAGGAACACAGAGAGAAACTGAGTTGAGCCCCCATTGACACAGCCTCATCAGACCTCCTTAGTGCGCTCGGAGCACAATCTGTTTTGCTGCAACTCTGTGATTTTTCCCAGGGATCTTATCAACTTGTGCACAAAATTTGCTTTCCCCCACCCAAATTTGCTGCTCAATTTTTTCCTCCAACAAATCTGGAGGAAATTTGCTTTTCCTCCAAAATTTGTGGTTTGAGCTGGGAGCTGCGGGTGCTTGTGGGTGGATGAAGCTGGGAGCAGGCATGGGAAATCCCTCAGCAGAAATGGCTCCTCGTCTTCTCCCTGACCCTGGAACCAGCGAAGCTGAACAAGCAGATCCTGCTTTCATCGTCAGATTTCTTAGTGCCTACTAAGTCACAAACTCCATTTGAAGGCTTTCCCCAGTGTTGGAGTATATATAAAAGAATAAAATGGAAAACTAATGGATTAAAATGGTCAGTGGATCAAAAAGTCATTTCGGCAGGCAAGAAGGGAGGACAGATGATGTGATTACATTAGTGTGATTTCCTGCCTGAGATCTGCAGGAACCATCAGTGATGTTTGATGTTATGCAAAAAGTTAAATGGCATAAACAATGTACCACAACCATTAAATACTTTTTTTTTTTTTTTTTGGAGAGTTCATGGAAAACCTAAGTGTTCTATCTAAAGTTAACTATAATTTTGCCTTTATACAAGCCTTTTCCCTCTGAGGAACATCTTCCTGGAAAAGGAACTGGGTGAAACCCTGTCCTCATTGAAATTGGGGAGTGTTTCACCTTTGATTTTAATCCAGCCAAGATTTTACTTGTTGCTATCTCTGCAAGATCACACAAACTGTGCATAGAAACATCACCTTTCCCTGGTCTCACAGTTTCTGAAGCCCATGGGACAGTGTCTGTGGAAAAAAACAACAAGGCAAATTAGACAACAATAACCCAGGCTTCTCCCTACAAAACAGCAGTCCCCTCCCAGCGCAGCTAAAGGAAGCAACAAGCCAGATGAGGAAGGTAAACTTGGGATCTGAAAGGAAAGAGTCTCTGGTATTTATAAAAGTCAGAGGTTCACACGGAAACTTAGTTCCAGCACTGATCCTCTCCAGTCTATTTCAGGACATGCAGCCCTTTTTCAGCTATAGTATTTGACTCATTAGTGTTGGAATATTTCTCCTCTTTTTAACTCTTTGAGTGGAAAGCCTTGTAATGGTTTGAAACCAAGTTGACAGCTAGAATATATAAAGTAAGCACTCAACACTGAAATTCATTGCCCGAGTAAGAACAGAGAGGAAACTAAATCACAGCTTCAGCATGTGGTCTGTAAGCAACAGAGCCACTAGACCCATCGTAGTCTTCTGTGATTAACAAACCCATGGCATGGAAAAAGAAAAAGGGAAGCTGCCTGCAGCAGGCGCTGTGATGAAGTGCAAAGAATGCCGATGCAGCGTGCATTTCAAATGCTAATAGCCTCTGAAGGAACAGCATGGGCTGTGTTTGATGTCTTCGCATGGGATCATGAGGTAACTCAGGTGAGAAGGGACTGCAGAAGGTCTCTAATTTGACATCCTGCTGAAGCAGGATCAGCTCTGAAATCAGATGAAAGCACGCTTCACCACCCCCTGCTGGTTATTGATAAAGATGTTAAACACAAGAGGTTCCAAGATAGACTCCTGCGGTACCCCACTGCTACCTGCCTCTAGGCAGAGGATGACCCATTAACCTCCTAAGCTTGATTATCAAACCATGTTTTAGCCATCTCATTAACCCCCCATCCAGACTGTGATGTCCTAACTTGGGATACAAGAACGTTGTGAGCAGCAGTCTCAAAAGCCTTGCTGAAGTCAAGCTAAATGACATCCGTGGCTCTCCTCTCATCCGCAAATCCAGTTATTTTATCACAGAAGATAGTCAAGTTGGTCAGACATGACTAACCATTGGTAAATCCACGCTGACTGCTCCCAATCACCTTCATTCCCATATATGCCTGGAAATATCTTCCAAGAGGACTTGTTTGTGTTGACCGACAGAAATTATCTGGTTGGTTATCTCTGCATTAGCAGGAATGCAGATTTGTAGAGGGAATCCATCAGTTGGTGCCAAGGACTCAGTGACCAAGTTGTACACGGGGAGAGGAGGTTACTATGAACCATTTCTAGTCTGGTCTCATAGTCTGAATGCCCATTAGTGGCTGGGATGTGTCAGTTGTGTTTCTGGAGCTCACCTTTCTGTCCAGTGTCATCTGAAGGGACCTCGGTTTGCACACTCTGTGCCAGTGCCCCAACAAGACCAAAGCCTTCACTTGTGGGGAGAACGGGAGATTGGTTTCCAAACTGTTCCTTCAAAAAGGAACAAAAATGCTAATGTAGATGCAGCCTGAGTTACTCACTGTGAATACTGTGCTTCACTGTGGGTGTTACCTCTCCTTGCCCAGACCCTTCCTGAGACTTGTTAATATAAGCCTGTAGCTTTCCTCAACAAATTGGTTTGAACTTTCTAACCTCAAAGGTTAAGCCTGCTACTCAGTGAGTATCTTACATTATCTTCCTTTATAAACTGGAAGAGGGTCTGCGTCACCCCAGCTGTAGATGTTTGCTCAACTCCTGGCAGGAATTTAAAATTGCAGGTTACACCTGTTTATCATCTAGAATGAGAAAAGCAACGTGAGTCTCTCTGTAGCCACGCTGTGTTTATCTGAGAGCTCAAGCTCTGGATCGTGAGATCCTCAGGAGACACCACGTTTCAACTCAGTATCCTGATTTGCGGCCTCTAATTGTTTGTTTTGAAAACAGAACTGTCACCAGCATCCCTTGAAAACAGAGCTCTGGGCTTTAACTATGTTGTACCAGTCACCTGATATTACTGCTAAAATGAGAGTGCATGTCGGTGTTAATTGAGGTCAGCATCAGATGTGTTTTATTGGCTTCTGATTGCTACCATTACAACCGTTATTACTACTGCTTACCTTTCTATAACCTCCTGGCTCATTCATTAGGTAGTATATCAGTTAAGTGGGTTTCTTCCTATTGTAATAAATGGCAAATGAGAGATAATAAGAAAGTCGGCTTCTGCTGCTTGAGATTAATGGAAGTGTCAGTGCTGAAAGAGATATTATAGCATTTCCCTCATTTAAAAAAAGGTGGGGGGGAAGGAGAAAAAAAAAAAGAAAAAGAAAATGAAAAAAGATGGGATTCTGCACTTAAATCAGTCCCAAAATTTAAAAGCCAGAATTCCAAAAAAAGAATAGGAGAGAGTGGAGCACCTGTCAGCACCGTCACCTTGAGCAGTTCTGGCTTCTGGGGTAATGAGAAGCACTTTTCTCTGCTTTGACTTTGGGAAGACAGCCTAGTTTCTGGATGTCTAAAAATAGTCACAGGGCACGTACATTTCCAAGTATGTTTGGGTACGTTCGTGTTTCATGAGAAAGAAACAAAAAAGCATGGTTGTCAGCACATGATGCTCAATACCCTTCCACAGTTGAAGTGCACTGACAACCACTGGAAGTCAGAATGCCTTTCATAGCCATAAGGGATTTGATTTATAAGTAGCATGATGTGTTGGACATAAATGCTGGG
The DNA here is from genome assembly GCA_003697955.1 of Calidris pygmaea. Taxonomy (NCBI): domain Eukaryota; kingdom Metazoa; phylum Chordata; class Aves; order Charadriiformes; family Scolopacidae; genus Calidris; species Calidris pygmaea. Next base: position 4,600,518 of record QJSC01003367.1, read on the forward strand.
GACTCTTATACCATTCCAGACCATTCCAGGCCATCTCAAGCAAGATCTTGAGATGGTGGAGGAATGAGCTAACGTGGGCTAACAGGAACATCACAAAAGTTCAACAGAGACCTACAGAGAACTGAGTTATCCTGCTTCTTGGTGCCATAACCCCACACAACAACATAGGCTGGGACCAGTTTTGTGGAAAGAGGGGGACCTGCAGGAGAAGTTGAACACAACCCAGACGCTGAAGGAGCTGTATATGTCTATCTTGTGGAAGCAAAAGCTCAGAGGGACCTAATTTCTGTCTTCAGCTACCTGTTGTGGCATAGAGAGAAGTTAGAGCCAGGTTCTTCTTGGAGGTACAGTGGGAAAGGACAAGAGGCAGTGGTCACAGGTAAGGGCAAGAGAAATTTCAGATGGATATAAGGAAAAGCTCTTCACTATGAGCACTGGATCAGGTGGCTCAGAGAACCAACCCTGCAGATTTAAAAAAATCATGGAGACAAGACCCTGAATAACCTGATCTAACTTTGAAGTTAGCCCTGCTTTGGGCAGAAGGATGGACTAGACAACTCCTAGAGCTCCCTCCAATCCTGAATTATTCTATGACTCGAAGTGTTAGGTTGTACTAGGAAAATATTTTCACAGAAATCTTTCCATAGAACAATTCTGTTCTAGTAAAATTGATACTACTTCATAGGACAGTGTGTATTTTGACATGGAACTCTAAAAAAATCTCAAAACCTGTTTTCAACAACTCCAAACTGAAATAGGACATATTATTTCAGTTGTTACATTATCTGTATACATTTTTCACAAAATCATGCTATAAATATATAATATATATTTTCTATTGTAACACAGAACTACCATGAAAAGGAATGAATCAAATGACTGTGATCAGGTGGGGGTGATGTTTCCAAATTCACACTGTTTGGAATACTTTCTGCAAAAAATGTACATACTTTTAGTTATTTTCTGAGAAAAAAGTCAGACTTAACCTGAAAAGATACAGATAGAAATTCTATCAAGTATAAATCATATACTAACTCACAGAAGTGATAAAATATATCACCCCAAATGCATTCTACTTGTATGTTGCCTTACCCAGAAGCCACCCATGGTTTTGTTGCAGAGAGAAAATGGGCTGTGTTATCACCAATTGCTTTCAATTCTGGTCTCTGTATCATCTGAGTGATGAAAGGGATGTACCACCAGACTGGGGCAGGAAGACTTTTTCTGCTTTGTGATTCAGAAGTTATGCCACATCCCCTTTTCGAAGCATTTGGTGAATTTCTCTAAAGAAATAGAATCTTCTTTCACATCAGCTGCTGAAATCCCAGAAATCCATCCTTAAGGGGAAAGATGAACTTGCCAGCCCCCGCTTTGTGCGTGGCATTGGTACTCCAACAGTTGAAACTGGTTCCTAATGTTATGTTCCTCATTCGGGAAAACAGATGAATTCTTCTCTTTCTGCTGCTGGTAGCTGAATTTATTTGATCATCTGGTTTTGCTTCCATTTTTCTAAGTCAAGTTCCTGTTGTGTTTTTACTCTTAGCAATTATTTTTATTTATTTTGATTTAGTTTTCAAGATTTTATAAGCGAGCATAAGAGGAGACAAGTTTTGCAATACCCAATTCACATTTTCCAGCACATTATGGAGTTATGTCCCAGGGCCTGAGGGGTGTGATATCAGATGTGCTTGGAGGGACAAGGTTTTAATGTTGAGCCATGTCTAAGGACTTGAAGGATAAGAGTTCATAGATTGCACATGAACAAACTGATTTTGCCATCACCATTTGGATGTCATTACCATTTGTCTCATCTGTCTTGGAATTAAGCTGCATACTTTTAAAAAAACCCAAAACATTGTGTTTATCTAGATAATAAAAATGACCGGCAGTGTCCTAATCTTGAGGTGTAATGTTTTCACAGAAAAAAAATATTCTTGACTAATAAAAACTTGTAAATAATAGCAATTCATTCATAGAACAATTGAGCATAAATGAAGAATGGTACCTTAAACTGATCTGTTGAAAGACCCTTGGAAGAAGAAAATCGTCATTCATCTTTGCACGTCTTTTGATTGAAGTTACTTTAGAGATCGTGTTTCAGAAGGTAAACAACCTTAGCGTATAAACCACTTTGCCCAATGTTTATCCAAGCCAATGTTTATCCAGGACACAACTTAGGTGTGTATAAACAGTTAGTTTCATGGGGAATTAGTCTATTTCAAGGATCAACAGGGCAGGAAGGTACAATGTGCTTCAAGCTGCCATTGAATCTCAGAAATGTCTATGGCAAGAGTTCTAGTAGAATATGTAATGTTATTTTGAATATTTACTTTGAAGTCATTTTTCTGCAGTGATATCAGTTTTTATCTGCAATGATACCCAGCAACAGCTGAGATAACATCAAAAATGAAGAAAAAAAAAAAACCCACACAAAAGGTGTACTTGTGCAGGCTTCTGTGAAGGTTTGAAATCGTCCTCTCCCCCTTTTACAGGTGGGAAAATGAAGTGCAGAGATTAGAACTGACAGACTGAGGGCACAGCTGTTCTGGCAGACCAGCCCAGCACTAGTGTTCCTGCCACTTCTGGAGTTCAACGTGTCTCAGTGACTGACTGAAAAGATTCCCATATGCCAAAAATCGCAGCATCTTTAGCAACATTTGCAGACTGTCTGATTTCATAGGCTGGAATGTACCAGGAACCACCATTGTCTTCAGTGGTGAAAAAAATCTGTGCTGCAGAAAAAGCTGCGTGAGAAATGACTTCCTGCTTCCTCACAGATCCTTTACACTGGGATCTTACTGGGAGCAGGAGAATGCACAACTGCCCAGTGCCCAGAGGAGAAGTCAGAAAACTCATTTTCCTTGCCTTGAAAAACCTCCTACTCAATTTCACTTGAGTAGAAAATGAAAGAGGAAAAATGTTCAAGTAATACTAGAATTATTGTTTTAATGAAATTTTAAAGAAAAATTTTTCTTTAAAGAGAAGCTGTGTTTCTTTAACGGAAAGAAATAGCCCTCATTTTAATCCTTCCCAAGCAGAAAACTACAACAACCAAAATAACGTTTACATCGATTTTTTTGGGGAAACAAAAAAAGTCTATTTAAGATATAATCAATAGACAAGATTATGTCTGAAGAGACATCAATTCAAAAAGTGTATTTTCTATCTCTACTTTTGCAGAGTAACAGACTAAGTTGATGAGAATCAAAATCAAAAGGCATCTTCAGGTGTCGTCTCAAGATATTCTTTTTTCACTTGTAAGTTTGAGAAGCTAGAAGGCAAAAACCAGAAGAAAGAGTATGCAATGCAATTGGGAATAGGACTTTTCTCTGGTCTCTGCGTTTGGGTGACTGTTACTCACTGGGCATTTACCTGCTAATGTTGCAAGTCCTCATGTAATCCTGATTGCCCCATTTTACAACGAGTTTGCGCTGCAATGCTTTGTTGTATCTATGCAATAGTGATGGACTACTGATGGGCTACCGGGACAAAGAAGTGGATTTTTTTAGCTTAAGATGATGTTGAGAGGTGCACTTTGCCTGCTGGGATCTGCACATCAGCTTCACAGCTGCAGGGAATGAGCTGCCCATCCCATCTTTGAAGGTGGCCTTTTCCTTCCAGAAAAATCCGCCAAGAGCTCACAATTACCCAGTGAAGGGTAATCATTGCTGGCATTTGAGCTGCACGGCTTTGATGGGAAACCACACGTGTAAACCTGCCTTTTTCTGTCTGGGAAACTGGTAACGCCAGCGGAACGTGAGGTTGTTGTGGTCTCAACAGCTTCTGTTAGCTAGGGTGCCACACTGTAAAATCATAATGACAAATGAGGTGGCCGTATGTATCTAGACAGACAGCCCCGATGCGTGTTTTAGATTGGAGTGTAGCCTGGAGATATATTAAATGTTTTTCCCTTGTAGGAAATCTCTGCAGTTTCCAGCAATACTCCTTGTGAAGAATTCCCCTGGAAATGACCAGCTTCTCAGAATGACAGTTATTTTCCTGGATATTAATTATCCAGGGGAATATTTATCCTGTTCCTACTGATGACTTTTAAGGTTAAGATACTTCTCTGGGGGCTCTGAAGTCAGTCTTTCACATCACGGCCTATAACAATATCTTTTCCATAGGAATATATTACATAAAACTAAATATAAAATAATCAAAACAAAATATAAAATACACCACATAGATTTTGTTTTTCAGGCAAACTTCAAATCAAATCAGGAGCCGGCTGGCTGTGCTTCTGTATGATATGGCATTTAACATGAAACAAACAAGTCAACAAGATCATCAGGGCTCTTACTTCCAGGAAGCAATCTATTTTTAATATTACAAATGCTTTCCTGTTTTCTTTTCTCCAAGATTTCTCCAGTGCACATGAAATCCAAGGGTCTAAACACTTATTTTTTTCCTTGGCCATGGTATGCGATCAGAGAGAGAGATCAACATTTGCTATTTATTTTAAGAAAGTCTCTGCACTATATCAACCGAGCGGGAGAGCATTGATAGGCTTTAGGGTTCACAAATGTCACCCTTGGTCTAGGTGAAAAGCTACTGCTGCTGGAAAGCTTGTGCACTGCGTGTGCGTCTCGTGTACGTGGGATACATGTTCTGAGGCTGAGAGCGGTCAGGATATCTACTGATCTGCAATTAGATTATCCATGTTATTATTTTTAGTTCTTATTGAATTGGAAGCAAAGTGAGCTCAGAAAGAAACCATCAAATGGCTCCAACTGAGATCAGCGATAAACAAACAATCTTTCTTTTTTTTTTTTTTTTCACACAGCAAAAACCAGAGTAAACACAGCCGAGGTTTGCTCTGGTAGCGATGCTTGTAATACAGCAAGAACATCCTTTTCAAATTCTTGTCCAGACGGCGGCAACAGGCAGAGAGCAGGGTGTATTTAGAGAGACTTCTCCAGGCTTTACACAATCTCTGCGGTGGTCGGGGGGGGGGGTGGCAGGGCAGCAAAGAAAAGTATGGATATGCACGTACAGCAGATACTCTTCTCATATGGATGGTTGGCCAGCGTGAGGGGTCCTGCAGATTAGGAGGAAAACCCAGTGATGGAGCTCATTGCCTTTGTTGTATAATGAATATCTACAAGAAAATAGCATTCCTTGTTTCAGCTCCACAAGAACCTTGGCAGATAAAGCCAACCAAGATGCATGTGTCAGGGTGCAGCCTGACAATTTTGCTTTGCAAGGTACCTTTCTCAGTGAGTGGATGCTATAGCAGTTTCTGAAAGCAGGTTAACTGGTTTGGCTGAAAATTACCCAAGGGTTGCACAAACCACTTTTTAAAAACAATCTTGGTGTTTGGATTTGCCAGTGTATTATACTACTCTAGGCTTTTACTACAAATTCAGAAGTTGTAATGGTGTCCAAAAAGATTTTTCAGTTGACCTCTTCCCAAAGGAATCAGATGTCTGGTTTTAAACCCCAGTTTTTGCCAGAATCCCTCAGTCTCCAGATGACCTTGCATGTCTTGTCTTATGACTACGAGTTTGCTACTCTTTTGGATGGTGTATTCAGTAGTGAAACACCTACAATTGCTCTTGACACATCCAGACTTAACCATAAAGGTGATTTTCATACCTTCAGATGTTTCCCCTTCTGTTCCATGTCCCTTCCCTTATTCAGAGAGTGATTTGTATTTCTGATGCTCCATCCTCTTCTGCCTTGCAACCATTTCTTTATTTTTGAAACTCAACAGTTGCCCATTACAAACTGAATTTAATTGTTTTCTGGTTCTTCGTGCTTTTTCATGAGTCATACCAGACCTGCTGATTCTCAGCAAGACGCAGAGCTGGAGTTACTAGGCTCATAATGATCTGCACCCATCTTCCTTGCTAGCACCTGCTTCCTTTTCTGGTGCAATACTACAACAAAAAATGTAAGTAACATGGCAAATTCCAAAGCCATTCAGAGTCATTTGGCACCCATCCACTGACCTTGGTCCATAAACCGAAGACCAGCTGAAAGCCTGTTAGTTGGTTTATTGCCAGTTTATCCTGGAAATCCTTGGTAGCTTTCTTATCCGCTTTGAATACGTGACTTTGGTGGTCCTCCAGCAGCTCAGGTAGAGTCATCCTGGTCCCTCCCAACCCCAAGCCCCCATGCTTTTGTCTTCATTCTCAGCTGTTTCCCTGGGTTGCTCATATTGCTGGCTGTCTCCAAGACACATACTGATGGCCTGTACACCAAGCAGGTGACTCAGTCTGTCTTCCAGGGGATTGTTCTGCAACACTGTAAGAGAGACACTGTTCACGCAAGGACATTGACAGGCTCTCCATTCTCAGGAATGACCTAGATGTTGGGACAGAGTGCACACTCAGCAAGTTAGTCCAGTCCAAAATCAGGAGGAGTGGTTGATACACCAGACCATCGTGCTGCCATGCAGAAGGACCTGGACAGGCCAGGGGAATGTGCTGACAGGAACTTCATGAAGTTCAATAAGGGAAAATTTCATGTCCTGCACTTGGGGAGGAATAGCCCAGACACTAGTACAGGCTGGGGGCCGAAGGGCAGCTCTGTAGATGTGGCTTTGAGGGCCCTGGGGGACAAGAAGTTGAACATAAGCCAGGAATGTGCCCTTGCAGCCAAGGAGGTCAAGAGCCTCCTGGAATGCACTGGGAAGAGTGTCTCCAGGAGGCTGAAGGGGGATACTTCCTTCTCACTCATCACCAGTAAGACAGTGCTGAGTCCATTTCTGGACTCCACAGTACAAGAAGGACATGGACATATTGGCAAAGGGTCTCATATGACCTGAGAGAGCTGAGACTCTTCATTCAGCCTAGAGAAGAGAAGGCTCAGGGGGATCTTAGCAATGTGTATACATACCTGATGGAGGGAGCAAAGAAGATTGAGTCAGGCTTTTCTCACTGGTGCCCAGTTGCAGGACAAGAGGCAATGGACACAAACTGAAACAGAGGTGGTTGCCTCAACATCAACAAACCCCTTTTTATTGTGAGGGTGGCTGAGCACTGGCACAGGCTGCCCAGGGAGGCTGTGGAATCTCCATCCTTGGAGATACTCAAAACCTGGCTGGGCATGGCTGTGAGCAACCTACTCTGAGCAGGGGCCTTAGGCTAGATGATCTCCAGAGGTCCCTGCCAGACTCATCCATTCTGTAAGTCTGTTATCTTTGTAGTATCTGAAGTGGGATGATTCAGTCTCTCCCCTTTTCATGGTTAGGAACAGACTGGAAAAATTACAATAATTGTAAAACTGAGCTGATCCTTTATTCTTGTGGATGACTTCTACAATAGCCTGCAACTTCTGGTTTCCTTCAGGAACTATTTGTTTCTTAAGCCCTTGTAGGAGCTCATTTCTGCTGGCAAGAGCCAAGTTGGGTAGAGGTTTCCTAGTGCCTCCATATTTCTAGTCCGTAGCATCCAGGCTGCTATTTTTCTTTTCCAAACTGGGAGGGTTGCAGCTGGGCTTCCCAACTCCAAGAGTTTGTTGATTTTATCCATGCTTCAAAAAAAGCATCCCAAGCAAAATATCTTTTCTGTGCCATTTTTGGGAAGTTTTCAGAATCCGTTTGAAGCTCTTCTGCTAAACATCCAACATTTATTTTGGTGCTTCTTTAAATTCATACATAATGGATCAGGCTTAAGGTATTGGAGAACATCTACTATTTGTTCATTCTTGGTTGAAGAGGACCACAAAGTCCTGTTATCTTTCCACAAGAAATCAGTCACTGTCCTTGACACTAGCTAATATTAGCTGAAGCTCAGGGCTCCCCAGGAAGAGGAAATCAGGGAATGGAGTGAGGTATCAGATATAAACTTGTAGATATAAACAGATATTAGCTTCTCAAGAAGTGCATTGCCCCTTTTTCCTGAATTTTCCTGAATTCAAACAGGAAAGAGATTAGGTATTTTACCCAGAAGTACAAATATTTGTCTTGTCCCATTGGCTTCACTTCTTCCAGAAGCAGTGGAAGAAGCGAAGCCCAGGAAGGAAGAAGGAAGAAAACTTGCCCAGGTGGCCAAGAAGGCCAACAACATCCTGGCCTGTATCAGGAATAGTGTGGCCAGCAGAAGTAGGGAAGTCATCGTGCCTCTCTACTCGGCACTGGTGAGGCCTCACCTTGAGTACTGTGTTCAGTTTTGGGCCCCTCACCACAGGAAGGACATTGAGCTACTGCAGCATGTCCAGAGGAGAGCCACCAAGTGGGTGAGGGGTCTAGAGAACAAGTCATACAAGGAGAGGCTGAGGGAATTGGGCATGTTTAGTTTGGAGAAGAGGAGGCTGAGGGGGGACCTCATTGCCCTCTACAACTACCTGAAAGGAGGTTGTAGATAGGTGGGTGTTGGCCTCTTCTCCCAAGGGAATAATGACAGGACCAGAGGAAATGGTCTAAAGATGCGCCAAGGGAGGTCTAGATTAGATATTAGGAAGAATTACTTTACTGAGAGGGTGGTCAGGCACTGGAACAGCCTGCCCAGGGAGGTGGTGGAGTCACCAACCCTGGAGGTATTTAAGAAACGTGTAGACATGGCTCTTCAGGGCATGCTCTAGTGCCCAAGATCATTGGTTTGGGTGTGGGTGTGATGTGATGGGGTGTTGTGTCTGTTGGGTTTTTTGTTGTTGTTGTTGTTGTTGGTTTTTTTCTTTGTTTTTTTGTTTGTTTTGTTTTGTTGTGGTTTTTGGGTTTTTTTGTGGTTGGACTCGATGATCTCAGAGTCCCTTCCAACCACGATGATTCTGTGATTCTGTGATTCAGAGGTAGGAAAGTTAAGTGTCTACTACTCCTCTATCTTCATTATTAGTTCCTCTTGCTTTTCTGCTGCTTTTCTCCCAGTATTAGTTCAAGCAAGCCATGCCTGGCCCTTGGCGTTGCTGCGTGTTCTCCCAGGACATAGAAACACACACAGAAATAGGTGAATGCTTTGGTTAAAGTTGTCTGTATCCTCCCGTTTCACTAGTGGCTGCTTTGACTTGACTGCCTAGAAAAGCTTAATGGCTTCTTCGTATTTTCTTCACTAAAAATAGAACAAATATAGGGAAGCTGTACAATACATAATAAGGTGGACTTTACTATCACGGACCTGGGCTTGACAGTCTTGGCAAGAGTCAGATGTCACAAGCAACGCTCTGTTCCCTAGACCTCACCTATGTTTGTAGCATCTGATAATCTGCAGAGATACTACGCTTTCAAACAAGAAACCACCAATGACTAGATATACAAAGCATTCTGTATTAGTAAAGATTCATCCCAAACCAAAATAATATCAATTATTAAGGAATAATATGTTTTTTTTTTCCCTTTTCAGGAACTCAGACTGTAGAAGTAACCCAAGGCTCTAGCCAATTCCAAATTACTGACCCCCACACTGCAAAGATTTAGGCATTGACTATGGATATTTAATAAAAAATCCTGCTCTGCCCTGCCAATCCTGGCATTTGCAAGCAATTTTCTGTGGCTGACATTCTCAGCTGTATGCATTAATTTTTAATTCCTTCACTTTCATTATCTGTAAATAGTGATTTTTCCATTATACTTGTAAAGGTGCAGCCAAGAAAAAAAAAAAAAAAAAGAGTACAAAACAACAAATGGCCACTGGGCAGGAAATGAATCACTCTGGCTTTGAGTGTGCTAACTACAGATACTGCAAATATACAGAAACACTTTGAAAACTTTCCAAGGACAATGCTCTGTTAAAACTATAACGTGTATTCTGGGGATCTGGATGTATTATTACACAACTCTTTGAAAACAGAAAACAAACGGAGCACGCAGCACAAAACCTGGGGATGTGTCGGGATGGGAGCTTTTGTTTCAAATGGGCTGACAGCTACTGCTCTCAAGCAGCACTCTGTAGCCACATCTCTGCTCCCCTTTCGAGGAAGGACTCAGCAGGCTCCTGAATGAGAGTCAGGTAAACTACTGCCAGAGAACCGTCTTTTTTTCTGCACATCAGTATCATCCCCAAAGGATGCTGCGGTAACTTGTTGCCAGACAGAGATCGGTTCTGTCAGAGAACATGTGCCTATACTTTTCCAAAAGGAAAACTGAGGGGTTTCACCATCTCCTGCTGTGACACTTGGCATTTTTCAGAGCATGTCTCTGGTGATTGGCCATCACATTGGCAGTTTTTGTAATGTCCCTGGCTTGATTTACTTGATGGGATCCCACTTGCTCAAGATGGCTGAAGATATGCAGCTAAAATCAAAGGTTGTCTCAGAAATGTTTTGATCTCCTCTACTTCTACATTGTAATCAGAGCAGAATATTTAAAGAAAAGCTGCAAGCTATGGGCAAAATTCAATCCTGACTCATCCTCATTGACTCAGTTTAAGTGATGCGGAACACAAGCAGTTTGGATAGGATCCATAATTTCTTAACATTTTACAACATGTCATTAGTAGAGATTATGTTTATTTCATGATCTTTTTAGGGATGTGCAGAAGGTTATCTAAAAATCAAATAAACTATTGACCTTCTTTTGGAGACTTAATCGTTGTGACTCCTGTTTGAGCTGCCCTGATCTGGCTGGGATAATAGGTGACTCAACCAGAGGGGAAAAAAAATACCTAACAAAGTAAAACATCTGTGGTTCATTTTGAAAACATCATAACAAACAATATAAAGTGTGAAAGTTCATGCAGCTTTATTTGAACAGCCTAGCTCAGACCAAGCTTTCTGTGTTTCTTTTCCCTCAAATCTCAGTGCAGAATGAGGTTGGTCATAGCTGTTTGGCCTTCAACTGGGGCTGCAGCTGGGCCATCTCTCAAATCCAGAGTTGCTGAAGTATTTGTTATTTAAAAAAGCCCACGGGGAGAAAAAAAAACAGTAAGTAACAGCTGTTACTTACTCAAAAGAAAATTTTAAACTAAGGTATTTTGGCCACATTTCAGAGACAAGCATGGCAGCAAGAGTAAAGAGTTTGCAGGTCTGGTTGCTAGTCCAGGATATGGGACAGTGTCCCTTCCCCACCTGACTGCAGGCTACTCCATCACACAGAGTGAGGAACGCTGTGTGCCACTCAGCCTGGGTGGAGATGGCCAAGGAACTATCACACAAATTAGTTCAGGTTCCTGGGCAGATGTGACAACATTGGTAACCTCTACCCAGCTACCACTCCTGGCTACTCAGCAGGATGCAACGGCTATGATGCCTCAAGGACCTTCAATGACTCCTTTCTAAGCAGCCTGGTCTACTAATGAGGTAGAGGGGATCATGACCTCACTACCATGATCTGGTATGAGAACCTAAGGTTTCACTGAGCAGTATTTGCATGGAGTCTGGTGTATGGTAATTGGTGTATGGCCAACACCAGGGCAGATACACCCATGCAGGTGGGATGTGGTGTGACACTTGGGTGATGCTGAGGTGGGTCCTCTCACCCACAGTATACCTCAGCACAACCCAGGCAAGCAGGAACCTGCAGCGCAGCACGTTCACCTCCACCTTGCTCCCAAGTGTGCTCCTACCTTGACAGTTCCCAGGAGGGGTCCAGTGTTCTTCTGGAGTCAGCAAGAGGTGGATAAGGCACCCCTTCCCCAACAGTCTACTTCACTGAGAACTGCCCTTGATCAAAACACTGTAATCGGATCTATATTCTTTGGTTTCTAGCTGCTAGCTCCTGCTGTGTCTCTGGGCCCTAGATTTTTCTACTAGTGAAGGTAAATTCATCATAATCAAATAATCTTTCATTTTTCCATGAAAAAACACATGTTTACACAACAGAAAAAATACCCCTCTGCTTGTCCCTCCTTGCATATACCTTCAAAGTTCATACTAAATCTCTGCGTTTGCTACAGATCAGGGTTATTTTTTGTGCACAGTACCTTCTATGGTATTCCAGGGTTATTGAACCATCTGAGTCCAAGAAAGTAAAGAAGGGTCTTTTGCTCATCTTACCTGTTAAGTTGCTTTCAGCACATGGAAAAAAGCTTCAATCTGATGATGCTGACAGGAAAAGAGGCTGCTGTAAAGCTTTTGGATGCTGGGTTTGTGTCTCGCTTCCCATTTTTCACAGTGCTTGCTAAGAGTTGTTGGATCCTACCCTGCTTCTGTGCTCCTGCATTAGCAGCACCTGAGACTATTTAATGAGACCAAGAAATCTCCATCAGCTGCTTCACACTTTTTGTCCACAGCATTGAGGGACCGGGTCTTGATATTATAATGACAGAACTGCAGTCTCACAGGAGAGCACAAGAAGCTAACTAGAACACCCCAAGAAATATAAAATTAAATATTATTTCTTCAAATATAGAAATTGTTCCTGACCCAGGAAGAAGTACTGACTGCAGTATGTAAAGATATAGTTGGGATTTTAGGAGGAAAACACTGGATATTTATTAACTGGTGTAGACTTTAACAACAAAGTGGAGGTTATTTGTTCAAATCTCATCTCCCAGCCGAGCGTGCCTTATAGGCACGTCGGGCTCTGGCACTCTCAGCAGGGATTTCCCTGCTTGCAATGCAAAGGGAGGAAATGGAAGGTGGATGGAAGGTGGATAGGAGGTGACAAATGTAAGCAAGCAGCTACTAAAGGGGAATCATCTGACACAAAGAGAGGGGAACAAATGAAGTTGTATTTCTGCTGTGCTTAAGTCCATGTATAGAAGCTGAACACTCATACACATGGATTTAAGTGTGTATACTCAAGCATACATCCTCAAATACATGAAGGAGACTCTGGAGGAGTCATAACAGCCTCATACCGTTGCACACATTTATCTCCTGCCTGGCTTTGTGCAGCCTGAAGTGCCTTCTGCCCTCTCAGAAACCCCTTATTGCACATTTCTTCCCTCTGATACACAGCAGCAAAACTCTTTTTAATTAATCCATCACTAACATATTATTGCAGATTGCAACAGGTAATAGACACAAAAAGAAGAGAAACTCTACTTCACAGTCTAAAGAAATGTTTCTCTCTCAACCAGATATCTAAGGAGTGCAATGATAAAACTTTTATTTGCAAATCACAATGTAAATAACAAATTCAGACATCGCTCAAACATACTATTCATATAACTGGCAAATATTTGCATTAAGAACTTTAATGAGCTTCTGAAAAAATAAGCCATTTATGCAAGCTTGTGTAATTCCTCTTCATAAAATAAAGAACCTGGTTACATACAGATAATAGTAGATAAGTCCCTGAAAATGAGAAAATAGAGATTGGATATGATGCACCAAGAGACAGGAAGCCATTGACAGCTTTCAGAGTGAGGTGACAAATGAAGAACAGCAGAGAAGGAAGGTGACCTTCCCTAGCGGGTTTGGATAGATTGATAGAGATGTAGCTCCCGACCAAGAAAAATACCTAAAGATAACTGGAAAGTGACAAAAATCTGAGGAAGTTCTTAGTGGCTTAATATAACATGCTAAGAAAAGAAGGGCAGTCTCTGTGCCAAGTGAATCCAAATTCCTCCGGAACCAAATTACCTTCATGCTAATTGCTTTCTGAGCATTGATGTTTTACAACAGAAACCAGAAAGCTCCGGCTTCAGTGGATCTCCTTCTCCCTCTCGGATATAAATAAAAGCACTTTAAAAAGGCATATAAAATTTTGGCAATGGACATATCTATTTCAGGAGTTGCATTGCTTGTTGTTTAAAAATTTTGTGTCATAGCCAGGTTATTAAAGTTCCCCAAACCCAAAGTGTGTTCAGTTCTCCTGGTGTTCTTGTGCCACATCAGCTCACTGCTTGCTCACTGTCCTTCTGTAAAACCAGCCATACCTGGTATTACATTAGTGATTCTTACTAAAACGTTTTATTCTGCCAGTAAAGTATGGGCTGTGCTCTAAGATCCAAGTCATCAGTGCACCTCAACTCTGTTAAAACTGAGCAGAAGTGGATCACATGGGGGGAAAAAAAGAAGGAAAGGAAAGAAAAGGAAAAGAAAGAAAAGAAAAGAAACAAGTTGACAATACTTAATGTTGAAATTAATTTGGCATAGTAAGTCTGTTGGTAAAACTTAGTTTCTCTTGTACTTTAGCTAATTTAAGTTTATATTGCAAACATAGCAGTGGAATGTATCCTTTTATGCAATGCCTTCAATAACCTTCAACAAAAAATTTTAAAGGCCATTAGGAAGCACAAAGCACATGCAAGAAAATAAATTAGCGCAATTAAACTCCTTAATCTAGGAGAGAAGATCTGCAGTTGCAGTGTTGCTCCTCATTAATAGAGACAGACTGGAAGCATTCTCATCACCATTGCCTCCGTTTGCTCCTTTATTTTCCCAAGGAAAAGGCAGCGTGTCCAGCGAGGGAAGCTTTCCTCAGGGCTGGAGAGCCATCTAGTGTCGAAGGGCAGGGTTCCCGCATACATCTTTTCTTTCCAATTTATTTTCAATTTCCCAAAGGTTTCCCCATTCCATACTTTAAAGATTTTATCACCGTTTCATAGAATCATAGAATGGTTAGAGTTGGAAGGGGCCTTAAAGATCACCTACTTCCAGCCCCCTCCCACAGGCAGGGACACCTCACACTTGACCAGGTTTCTCAAGCTCCTTTTTGTTCTCTGCATTCCCTTCTTTTCTCTTCCTTTTATTTTCAGTCTTTAAAAATCTTTGGGCATGGCTGAACTGCCTGACCACACTGTCTGCCCCATACCCATACGCAAATGATGGTAGGTCCAACTTTCTGTATTTGTTTCTTCCTTAGGATAAAAAAGCCAAAGGAAGAGGGAAATACAGGGATGGAACTGAGCAAAGATCCTTCTATTGAATCCTCCGCAATACCTAAGGGGTCAATTATACCTTGACTAGCCTTAGTAAATATTGGTCTATCCTGTCCCTAAAGACATCCAGAACATCCCTGTTCCAAAGCTAGCAATTTCATTTTCTCTCCGGCCAGCCTTTCCCCTGTGGTTACTCATATTTGCTTGGACCGTTCTCTCTCAAGTATAGCTTCAGTCTGTTTCTTGCAAATTTAGGTGGCTTCCTTTAGTCCTTGGGAAAAACAGAGGCATTTGAGCAGTGCTGCTGTGGTTGTTACATTTTTCTATTGGTGGATGTACCTCCTCTGCTGCTTGTTCTCTGCACAAAGCAAGTGTAAATCTCACAGTCTTTCCTGGCCAGTGGGACTTGCGGGACCTATTTGCCATGGTTTCTGCTCTCCCTTGAACTGTCATCTTGTCTATCCCTTTCTCCAAGAGCCATGGCAGAGCTGGGTGCTGCTTCAGCCAAGGCTTTGGTACTGCAGCATTAGGGCAGCAGAAGGTCTGCCTGTGCCTTCTAGATGATATACCTGGTGCTGACCTTGGGTGACCACCTCAGGTGGGGTAGAAACAGGCTGAAAACCCAGAATACAGCAAGTAAAGAGAGGTTTGAGCACGAGGTACCCAGAAAAACAGGACTACAGGGTCAAATGGGAAATTTTATGGGCAGTTTCACGTAGCTTATGAACAGTGGTGGCCCTCTGGGTCCGGAAGAGTAATGTATATAACATGTATATGCATGTGCACAATTCCTACATTCATGAACATTGCATGTTTCAGTTCATTCTGTACAAGATAATGCTTAATTGTTCTAGAGATGGAATAAAACTGTGTCATTTGACAGTCTAGCTGGAGAAGAGATTAACTAAATGTAGGTATAGTTTTATTTTGTGACCAAAGTACTTGTTTCAGGCAACAGAAAGTGTTCATGTAGATGTCCGTTCCAGGTCTACTAATCAAAAATTTAAAAAGAATGAGAAGTTTGGAGCTAGAACTCTTCCCTATTTCAAAACTAGGCTTGACTGCATGGCATTTGGCTACTAGTGATGTGTTTCATTTGTATGTATGGTAGTACATGTTATCCAATATGACCCGCAGAAGATAAGCAGCTCTATCCTAAACAAGACAATGAGACAGGACCTCAAAGGGATGCATTTTGTAGTCAGATCCAGCTAGAGCAGGTTTCAATGATCCGCTTTGGAAGTGATGAAGAAATGACATACACAAGCTGCCATCCAAGAGCAGGGGCAAACACAAACAGAGAGCTGAAAGGGTCCAGTGGTAGGAGAGATATGGCTACCTAAACATACAAATACCCATTTTAGATAAAGAGAGGCAGTTATCACTCCTGCCTCTGTTTAAGCATCTGGAAATAACAAGTTCATCAGGATTTTGAAAGCAGTCTGGCAGAAAGTGGGTAACCTCAGATTTCCACTGAGATGGTTTATTTTTAGGCTGGTTTCCTAAGAAACAAAAGTGTGTGTGATCACACTGTCTGTCTCCCACTAATAACTTCTGAACCTGCCGGCCAGGTTTGATGGAAGGCTAGCAATCTCAAAGATATTAAATTCCTCTATGTTCCATGAAAATCAGTCTCTGGGTGGAGAAAAGAGACCCAAATGAGTATCTCCATGGAGAGACAAGTCATCAAATGAAGTCAGCCGGGTTTGGTAAGGTTTGGTCTACCAGTTGAGCCATAAGTAGGTACTGGGCAGGCAATAAATAAATAAATAAATGTGTGCACATTGCAGACCCAGGCACAGCACAGCACTGGCTGCTGCCTTTTGGAGATGTGTTGCATCCAGCTACTGGGCAGAAACTGCGTGTCCCAGGGGTGAAGAGGGAATATGAAACAGATGGTGGCACTGGAAAGGGCCAGAGGAGGATGAACTACTGTTGATGTGAACTACTGTTAATGTGAACTGCTGTCAATGTTGCTGGTGAATGGAAGATGCTGGACCCTCTGCAGTGATGTAAATAAGACATCTGCATCCTCCTCTGCCGTTTTACCAAAAGGCATAATTTGGTTAAATGAAATATCTTAGATTTGTCTAAGATGCGGGGGGTCAGCCCTTGGGAGGGAAGAGCCCTGTACTCAGACCAGGCCAGCACCCAGTCATCATCCCTCTTATAAAGAATAGGGTCCTTGAGCTGGAAGAAATTGTGAGTGTTCCTCAGTAATTACTAGCACCTTTGGTCATAAACAGGCATTAATTAATCACAAAAAATCTACACCAATATCATAGCTTGATATGCTAGTGTTGTTCTTCTCTAAAATAGAGGCAGGTGGTGCTCAGGAGTCTTGCTACCACTGCTGACTGGACTGACATGTCAACTTCTGTGCTGGAAAGAAGTGGGTGTAAACGTTTTTCTTTCCAGCAACAGTGGTTAGATGAAGAGATGAATGACATTTCTTTTATTCAGAAATGATTAGTGAAGATATCTGGAACAGGCCTTTGAGATGACACTGGTAACACAACCTCCTTTCACACTACCTGGTAGCAAATTCCCACCTCTGCAAAGCGGTGGGGTGTGCTGGACCTGTCTGCTGTTACTACCAGGTACCAGGAGCCCGGTCTCACCCTGGTGGGTGCCAGAGTTTCCCAGGAATCATGTTTGGTTTGCAAGCAAAATCTGTTTGCTCCATCGGCGATCCTTACAGACCCCCCACTGCAGCGAGGCAGCTCTCCTCCCTTTTTTGTCACGGAGGCTCAGTTTTCATTCCCAACATCACACGTCTCTGCCCAGAGACATGAGCCGGCGCAGCCAGGATGGCAATTTGCTCCCCTGGCTGTGTCCCTGGGGCTGGGGATTGTTCTCTTCTCTCTGCACCTGACGGCTGGGTCAGGGCCACGTGAGGCGAGGAAGTCTGGTTAGGTCATATGAGATGCTCAAATGCAGTTTGGCCGATGGACAAGTCTTGTTTCCCATGAAAAGGGAAACAATGACTGGGCTGTGCAGGCCATAGTCTCGTGCCCTTGCTCTCCGCGGGGTCCGGGGCGGAGAGCGGGAGGGAGGATATGGTAGCAGATCACTGCTCGTTTTTAGTAAAAAGCCCAGCACATTGGAAACGACGCCTTTTGTCTTTCAAACAATGTCAACAGCGAATGCAGGAGAATTACTCCAATCCCACAGCGGGATCGCCCTGAGTCTCTCTGAATTAATAAAGAATTATCGGCAGCGAGTTTCACTGCCATTCTTCTGGAGCTTTTCATCTGCAGCAAGGAGATAAACGCCAGGCCTAGGAGTCTCTCACAACTTTCCCACGTACCGTAACATATTTTGGAGATCTAGAATGACACAACAGAGTCCAGTGGAACCAAGCAACACCGCAGAACTGCCGTGGGGGACTGCCACTGCTTCTCCTACATTGCAAGCTTAAGTTGCTTGGTGAGTTTTGCACTGCCCTTCAGTATTTTTAAGCCAACGAACACTTCTCAAGCATTTAAAGAAAGTTCAGTAAATACAGCAGACTAGAAGCGCTGATTTTGAAATGTTTGGGTCAGCAATAAGGTGATCGTTATGTACAGTAAGAGCAGTAAGAGAGAGATGACTCTTACCTGACTTAAGGTGCCTGTGAGGCACATATGCGTTCCAGCTTAGTGACTAACTACCCTGTAGTGTCAGCAGAGTCAATGAAACACAGAGAGCAGTTACTCTTGCCTAAAGTCGCCGACTAGATTTGGCCAGGTGGATTACAAGATCTCAGCTGACAACATCTCCTCAGGGAGGACGGGCACCCAGGCACCTAGTTCAGATGTAGGCACCTTCTAACATTAGGCAAGATGAACACAGTTCAGAAGTCTCATCCCTCCTCAAGGTGTCCAGGCACAACTCTTACAAGAATAATAAAAGAAGATGCTATTAGCAAGAACCAATATGGTGCCAAAGCAAAAGCTTTTCAGAAAGAGCTGATTTCCTCACTGATCACTGTCAGGAACAGGAATTTGAGAGTCTGAGAACAACAAAAGTCCCCAAGGACTTAAACAGAAGAAACAGAAGGACTTGCCTGAACATCAGAATGTAATTATTTATAACCCACTGAGAAAAAGTGTCTCTCCACCAGCACTCATGGTATACCCTCACTTCAGAGGTAGCGCGCAGTGATTAAGTTTTCAAAGCCCACCCCAAATTGTAGTGCCATGCTGGTACTACATATTGGTCCACGTTGGCTTGGGGCCATATTCCCCAGCACCTTGGGCTTCTGCTGGTCTGTCATTGCAGGAGGAGATGAGCAGGAGCAGGGGAAGGAAGGGGAAGGCAAACAACACTCGGGCAACAGCACCTGCAACCTTAGTGCAGGGACGCAGTTCAAGTGTTGGGATGAAGAAGACACTGACCACTGACCACCCCCAAGCCCGGGGAGGTCACCCAGCATTAGGTGCTTTCCAAAATACCTGTGTGGTTCCCAGAAGCAACATAATCCTCACTAACAGTAAAGAACAATTAGATTTTTCTTCTTCATAGGGTTGTACTTAGTTGCTTATTAATTGAAGCTCACCCTTCCTTTGCTTGCGCCTTCCTTTTATGGGGCTCTTGGGTGTAAGCAGGAATCTTTGCTGCCCTTTTTTTCTCTCTCCGTTGATGGTGGAACCTGCAAAAGACCTGCAGTAGAGATGCTCCGTGGTCACAAGCTGACAGCAAAGCTGCTCCTTCATAGAAGAACTGCATATTTTTTTTTCTCAGATGTTTGCCATTTGTGCCCTGCTTGAAAGAAAAAAAAACAAAAAAAACACTGAAACCATTTATAGGTGAACTAAATTAACTAAGGACCACAAGTTAGATATATATGTGAGTGCATGTATGTGTGTGTGCATATTCTGAATCTGGAAATGCTCTTCCTCTGTTTCCTCTCCTGAATTTTTTACATTCTATCAGTGATCAATTTAAACATTACTAAACTGTCCCTGATCATGGAATTACAATATAATCACTGCCCGCCTGCACAGAATTCAGGTATTTACTTACATAGCTTCTTTTTGTATATATGACATACATTAAGCAGTATATCTAAAGCAATATTCACTTTTGGCATAATTTTGTTTTAAGAAACAAGTAGGATCAGACAGACAGCATTAGCATTTTTAGGCTGTTGAGTTAAACAACATCAAGAGATTTCATTAAGGAAAATGATCCCGTATCGTGAGTAACGCTGTGTGACTGTGGCACCGACAAACCTAAGCAACGCTGCCTCATAGGTTACTAACGTCTGATGAATAAATAACGCTATCCCGTGTTCCTGGGGCCTCGTTTCTCAGCAAGGAGCCTCCCCGAGTGAAATGCTAAAGAGAGAACAGTTCAAAGATTTACATAGGTCAGGATGTAAACCTCAGGGGAAGTAACAGATTTCTCCAAGCAAAGAAACAGGAAAGGGAAAAACAGCAGCTTTCCTTCTTCCGAGAGGGGAAAACAGATAAAGGGTCCTGGGGGCTCCTGCCAAGTCCTCGCGCCCGCTGTGCCACAGACAGTCCTGCCTTTCATAGGCCACCGAGCAGCGGCCATTCATCAGCAGCAGAGAATTAACTGCTTCTCCCATTTATTTTTTTCCTTTTGAAATTATAAAAACTGTCTCTTGGGAGAAGCTAAGACTTCGCTTTGCTGTATCCTGCCAATAATGGTCAACCAAGAGCATTAAAAAGCAGAAGCAGTGATACATCTTGTTTGTGTGGGTCTTCTCTCCCACCTCCCCCCCGATAATGATCACTCTCTGTAGTTCAATAATTGAAGTTAGCGTGCTAAGGACATGGCCTGCACGGGAGCTGTGGGTCATGGCAGCCCGATGTCCCCAGGGGCCAGCGGGCAAGAAGTGGTGTGGCACTGACAAAGTGAGATGTCAGAACGGACGCGTTTCCTGAGAAACCATCTTGATGCCTGGGCACTTTCCCATGCAAGACACTTCGGGGGAAATTTGATTCATATCTGTTTACAGCCAAACTCGTCCCCGTAAGGCAGATGTATGTTAAAAGCCAAAAAAGCTTTGGTTGGAGGGAAGGTTTTCTGTTGAAATGGCAAAATGTTGACCTTTTGTTGGTCTAGTTGCTCTGAAATCTTCTGGTGAAGTGCTGCAGTGGGTGGAGAAGGAAAGCCTCATCTCTCCCCAGAGCATCAACAGTTTTTTGTGATCTCAGGCTGCCAAAAAACTTTTTATCAGTTTTATAGTCCCAGAGAGGTTCAGGGCTACAACCAAAAAAAGTCTGAAGTGCTCAAAACAAAGCTTGGTGGGACTTTAATTGCCTGAATGAAAGTTCATCTCCAAAACCGTGGAGTCTCCTAGTCTGTGTACGGTTGGGTTGGGTTGGGGTTGCACTTCTAAGGCACCTCACTTTCCCCTACACAAAACAGGAGGGTAGGTTCCTAGGTCTGGACTTTGCATTTCCATTTTGAATGTCCAAGTCTGTAGACCAACATTTGTCCTGCAGTGGAATCTTCTGCGGCTTCATTTCTGGCCATGTAGTGCTCCTGCCTCCTTCTCCACCCTACAGACAGAAGGTAGCCATTCCTCTGCTCTCGCCCAAAGTCACGCAGAGCCTGAACTCTGGCTTCCAGCTCACAGTTCCTCTGTTTGCTTTCAATGCCACGTGTGTCACAACCCCTCTTTATACTCGTGAAGCTTTGTCTTTGTGGCAAACACAACGTGGGGCGGGCCTCCTGGCTTAATAATTGGGAGATGGGCAAGCCCTCAGCTCCTCAGAACAGACTGAGGAGTTTCTTAGGTGCTTTCCAATGTTTTGAAAACTGTCCCAAGAGCATACTTAGTGCCCTTGCACGTTTCAGAGGCTGGAGGCAGGGGTTTTGCAGAACTTCCTTGCATACAAGCTCTTGCCACAGAGAGGCAGCCTCCGCCAGTAAGACAGAAAGAGGGAAAGAACAACACAGTGAATGGGAAAGAGGAGCTTTGTAGGAAGCACCAGTAAATGGAAAAATCGGGAGAGTGTAGCGGGGGATGTGAGGCTGCGCCTGACCCGCTCCCGAAGCGCCCCTGCACTTTGTGCTGTGGGTGGAGGCAGCACTTCAGCAAGGTGTTCTACAGACTGTACCAAGGCTGAGTTTTCCTAACCCGTGAAGGGAGAAAAGAAATTTTACCTGGTGTGAAATGACAGCGGTGGCTTTGCAGCAGCTGGTTCTCAGGACAGGGGCAGCAGTGGTACCTATCCTGATGGCCTCTGTGACCTCACTGAAGAGATTGGGGGATTCCTGAGCTGTCTTCTGCAACCACAGGACTTTGCTGGTGGAGACCATTCTACTCCTGCACAGTGGGCAGTCTAAAGAGACAATGAGCAATAATTTAGAGCAGGTAGGGGTTTACTAAAACCACGAAACCCATGTATAAATTTTGCCCCTTATATTAAAAGACCAAGTTGAGGACTTGCTGATTTTTTTTTCTAACTGAATATATGGACCTTTGTTCTTTTTTTTTTAACTGGGAACTCTGTGATACCAACATTCCTGAGGACAAAAGTCCTTAGCTTTCCACCTGCAAGTCAAGGAAGTTTTTCTATTAAAATCCTAGTAGTATCAATGAGGTTTATTCATTGTTTCAAAGCTACTAGTAACAATTAGCATGCTGATGTCCACTGATTAAGAGAAGAAGGGGAAAAAAAGGGTCTAAGGTAAATAAATCAACTTAAAAATCATCCCTTTCTGCAAACAACAGCTGCACAGGAAAAGGAAGACTGTTAGCCATCTTTCACTGATGTATTAGGCTGATCCAGTAGATGCGTTTCAAGTACTCTGTGGCTGCAAGTTAATATATCCTACACTCCACAGGAAAGAACTATGCAGGAAAACAAAAAAAAAAAAACAAAAAAAAAAAAGCAGAACAATTGTGTGAACCGAACGCCCCATCTTATTCTGAAAACATCTGGGCCTCTGAACTTTTCATTCATTCATTTGGTTTATTTGGTGCAAAATCTGCCCAAGCGTTAGGAGCCTGTCTCTGTTAATAATAGAAAAAGCAAATGTTGGTGTAGAGGTCCTTTGCCTTTTATTCGGAAGGACATGGACTTGGAAAACAGGAACCTCTCAGGAGCTGAGGCTGGAGTATGATGAGATTCAGTATGGGGGAGGATGGCTGGGACCTCAACGTGAGGATTATGGAGGAGATAAGGAATGCCGGGATATTTTGGAAATACTGGTTTATGGAGAGCCTCAGTTCAGTACAAAGTACAGGAATGTTGGAAGAAAAGACTACAGGGGTGTAAGAAATATATGGAGGATGAAATGCAGACTCAAAAAGTCTGGGATGAGTTTGGCACAGAGCTTCCAACAAGCCGGGATTTTACCAGTCAGGATATCACAGTTTCCGACAACTTCTGCCAAGCTCAGGCTTTGGACTCTAAGGAGCGTCCTGTAAAGGGTTAAGTGGTGAAAGAGAACTGCTTCATTTTGTGTAGATAACACAACAAAGCCTGGAAATGCAAATACGTTCAGAAAAAGCCTTTGAACAATTTTTTTTTTTTTTCCTCTCAAAGTTGTTACGGTATAGAGGTTTAAGAAAAGTCCCCACTGTTTATTGTGGAGTGTTTATTACTGTGGACGTCAGGAGTGGCTGACAAGTTTACACAAAAAATTCCGGATCTTAACATTTTCCCAGTTGTTACTTTTCCTTTTCTACTGCTTCATCTTTACAGAAGAAAGGGATTAAAGTGATGTATTTCGTCGCACTTTTTCCTGTGGTAAATTAACCCTTGGCCAACAATGACAAGGAAGGCAGCGCAGCTATATGGAAATTAACTTGACAGCCCATAAGCACGAGAGCCTGTTGTTCATTGGATTTCATCTTAATAGTCATTAACAAAGCTTTGGGGTTAAGTAAGAAAACGGAACTAGCCCTGAAACTATCATTTCATTTCATAGCCCTTTTCACGGGGATTAGCTATCAGTCTGAAAGGCCTGTGAAGCTTCATCTGGCTTTTTAATTCAAATTGTGCTGAATCCATCTCAATTCCCTTTTGCTCCTAAAATGCTATGAACAAGTAAACAATATCCATTGTGGATCCTTATATTTCTTGGTACTTGCCAGATTTTTAATGAGAAATATCTGAGGTTGGAATGGTGCAAATCTACATTGCTCTGCCAAGGGTAGAGCTTGCCTACTCCTAGATATTAAATTAGTGGGAATCTTTATTCTACAATGATGGTTTTACTTTAAAAAAATGTCAAAGATACATTCAGGAACTTAAGGAACTTCTAAGCCTGTTTCCCCTCCTCTCAAATTTTAGGCACACTTTGTGCCGGGGCTCAACTTGAATTGGCTACCAGCTCTCTGGGTTGGGGCACCAAGCTTCTGTTGCTCTGCAAATTAATCAAAATCGAAGTGACATCTCACTCCAGACCTCGATGCTATCGTTCTGCTCGTCCTCCTCCGCAACTATCTTTCCCTCCCAGAAGTAAAACAACAATTAACAGCTGGGTAAGAACAGGAGCATACTCTGCATGCTTTATTTGGGGGTAAAAGCACGCAGAGTAGCCACAGCGCCAAAGAATCAAGATGAGTGGTTTTAATAATCACTTCTGGGTGAGAGCAGTGTATGGGAAATTAAAATAATGCTTTTATACACGCTTGGGCTGAGCAAGTCTTCCAGTTAAGAGAAACCACAGAGCTTCCTAATGGGACAGTCAGGAGCTCGCTGTAGCAGCCCGTTGGGCCCATGGCTGGTGATGGTGGTACCATGCTGGATGGCCCCAGCCCTGCACGGAGGCACCAAAGCTTGAACATTGTGGTGATCCTGAGCAGCTGAATGGAGTTGCACCACATGGTGCCTGGCACATCAGGGAGCAGCCCTCTATTTCAAGCCCACCCTGTAAAGCTCAGGACCAAGCTGTAAGTGGCACTGTGACTGCATCCACCTGTGACCGGGAAACAACTCACACTGAACAGCTCTGGGCAGAAGTCCTGGTGCTGACTGTAGTGGTGGTTGCTCATTGCATGCTGCAGGGATACTGCTAAATCGGGGCAGAAGAACGGTGGTCAGAGGGTGCTGATGTTAGAGCAGGTGACAGGAGAATCGGTCGTGTAGCACTGCCATGTCCATTGGTAGACACTTCTCAAAGTGTTGAGTGGATGGAGTTGGGAGATTGATGGAAAACTGTTTTCCCAGGGGTTCACGATTAAATCAGCCATGTTTGCATCCTTTTCACCTGCCTTTGTGCAACTGTTTGTTTGTATAGATATTTGTGACAAGTCTTTTATTTATATGAGCAAGGAACATTCACACACAAGTGAATGTGTAGAAGCACGAACAGACGTGTCCCCAGAAACACAAGCATGCTCTCTCTGGAAGTGATCACCCCGCCACCCTATACGTACACACTTACTTGATGAGAATGTGACTAGAGAAACCAAATGTAAAACATGCAGGACAGCCAATAAATATTGTTTATGTGTCCCAGTCAGGAAGGAAACCAGCTATTTTTAAAACAGGGATTTATAAACATAACCAACTGTAAGGCACATTCTAAAGAGGACAAGCAGGAGTTGAAGATGCTCAGTAGCTTTCCTGGAGCACAGAGTTTATTCGCCGTCCCTGTTACTGGCCCAGGCCCAAGTAGAGCAGAGCCTTTCTAACATCCTGTTAACGGGAGTGTCTTCTGCTCTTCTAGCTAATGGCATCAGTGTGTCAAAAAAAGCCAGTAGAAATATGCAGGAGAGGGCTCAGCACTTCTGAGGGGCTCTGTTGCGTGCTTCTGACTCACAAGCAGTGGAGGGGATGAGAGTGGAGTTTTCTGTGTGTCTGCTTCATGCTTTCATGCACAGACACTCACCCTGTCTTGTGGTACACATGAACTTGAGTGTGGTTCTTCACGTGTTGGGCCAAGGCAGCATCTCTCCACTGTCTTTCCTCTTTTCAAGAATTCAAAAAGACCTGAAGGGGTTAAATTGTCCTAGCAATTTCCAAGTGGAAGCACCTGTGCCTTATGGCTGACTCAACACTCTCAAGTCTCCATTCTCAAGTCTCCATCAGTACCTCCACTGGAGGATCGTGCCATGCAGCTCCTGTAAGAAGGATGTCTTCCAAGGAGGTACATGAGCAGGATCCTCGGATGGGGGTGTTGTCTGAGACTTGGGAAGCCGAGAAGCTCAGTGCCTGCAAAAGCCTGTATTTCTGTGCTCAAGAACAGGAATGTAAATATTGTATTAAGATCTTGTATTTAACATCTGTGATCTCAGCAAAGGGGAGGAGAAGGAGGAGGAGAAGGTTATCATGAAGAAAACAGCAATGTTTACTACACGAAGGTTTCTATTTCAAAGATTTTCAAAAATATTTCATGTGTTATTTGCAAAGCTGTATACTAATTAAAACATGCACTGAAATATTTATTAAGATACTGCGTCTCTCTCTTGGCTCCCTCTCTCAAGCTGACTCCAAACTATTATATCAGCTTTGGGGGGTTTGTGTACAACAAACAGCCCAGAGGCTTAATTTTGTGCAGCACTTCTCGAAAAGCCACGACTGCAAGCTGTGCTTCAGCAGAGTGTGAGGTTGAAATGTAGCAAGATATTGCTGTTTTAATGTTCCTATCACATGGGTATATAAGGCATGGGAGGTAATCAGTAGCTGGTTATTAAAAATCAATCTACTCCAATGTTTTGCAGTGCAGACATCCACCACCATAATTAATGTAAAAAAAAAATTTAATTTTATCATGAATCTCCTAATACATTGACTACATTTTGTGACTTTTTTGCCTTGACACTGCAGTTTCTGAAATAAAAGAGGACTTGGAAAGGTGTTGTGGAAGCATTAAAAACTTTCTGGACTGATAAAAAGGACAGAGGTGTTGTCTTCTTAATTTCCTGCTGTGAAACCATTCTTATAATTTCACAACCTTTAATAGTGAATTCATTTATCAGTGAATTTTTGGGTTTCCCAGTCCCACATGCAGTGACTACATGCAATAATTAGCAATTGACATGATACTTATGTTTTAAGGTGATTTTTTCCATTCTTCCTAAATTTGAAAGCTTGATTTTGTTCTCCAAGTATAAGCTTTCATCGGGGCTGTTCAAGAATTGTATTTTTAATATCGGTTTTCAGTAGCTTAAAAGACTGTGAGTCTTTTCAGTGAGTTTGGGAATGTTATTTTCCGGTGTGGGAGTCCACCTTCTCTGAACAAACACTGTGAGAGTACAGAGGAAAAGAGGAAATGTTTGCCCTCCTCACCGAAAAGAGGTTATGTCCCTCAAGAAAACTTATTGCCTTCATGCTTTGAAACGATGGCTTACTCTTGTGGACACAGCCTGCCATGTTTAAATGGCAATATTAAGATGGCAAACTCACGCATGCAAAAGTTCAGAAATGCCAGAATTATAACAACATATTTTCTGAGAGGGGAGTTGTTTGTGCATTGTGATGTTGATCCTGTGGATAGGATCATGTGATATTTCTCTGTAGACACTATATCTTGCCTAGAAAATTGCTTTCACATGACTCAAATACACCTGATTTAGTTATAAATACCAGAATAGAGAAGGGAAAGCTTCTCTCTTTTGTTGTTGACATCCCTTTTCATTATCGTTACAAGTAGCAAATGGTACTAGACCTTAACATCTCTCCTACAAGCCCACACAGCACTGTGGAGGAACATTTATTTGGAAATTACAAGTATCTATTTAACACTAAGAAGGACACATGGTATTCTAAGAGCTGGATCATACCAAGGTAAGTGAAATTTCTTTCAAAGCCCTTCTAGATTCACATCAGTGATGGTCTGGGGAGAGGTCAACCTCGGCTACAGGCTCCTTCAAGGCATTTCTGCAGTCTCAGGGCTCCTTGGACTCGTGTGCTCTCCAGAACTCTTTTAGACAAGGACCAAACACTGCAGCCAGTGGCAAGACCTTCTCCCCCTTCCCCTGTGCTCCTCACACATCACCAACCCTGCAGCTGAGCAAGGACTGCTGCTGCACAGGAGGGGTTCACTGGTCACATATTTGTGGGGGGTTTTTTTCCCCAAAAGCAGCCTCAGACTGATCACCAGTCTCAACAGCAAACGCAAAGCAGACAAATTAATGCAGGAATGGCAGGAATCTCATTCAGAGGCAGTTTGAAAAGCAGCGAGCCCACCGCCTCCAGACTGTTCGGGCTGTGCCACCGCCGCCGCACGCTGGTTCTTAGCTGTACTTCTCCGCAGAGGACTTTTTGCTTAGCTCAGTTAAATGGCAAACAAATGCCAAATAAAAGATCATTGCAAAAGGTAGCAAAATAAAACTACTTTCCAAATGCCTTGTGCTTAGGACAAGAAATATCAGCAAAGGAAACTGAGGTTAAACTTTATTCCTTACTTTCTAGCCATAGAGTGAAGCACTGCAGTACCAGAGTGGGAGGCTGTGGAAACGCCATCCTGGAGGGTTTTAAGGACAGGTTAGCAAATATCTCCCAGAAATGGATAGGAATTGCAGATCCTGCATTGGAGTAGAAGAACAGATTGGATGAGCTCTCAACATTTCTTTCTATCATTCATTTCTATAACACATTGCCCACCAGAAACGGGACTGCTATCCCAGTTTAAAAGGGACTCCCAGAGAAACCCATTTCAGGGGAAGGTGCATCCCCAGCCCCCCAGAGGCTGCAGACACCTCTCCCTGGTGGAACCACATTAGCTTTCTGCTTCATTGCTTGTGCAAATGTGGCTGCCCCATGGCACACCAGAGCTACGCAGTGCTCTAACATGTTCCAGTCCATCCAGTGTCCACTGCTCTGCACTGGCTGGACTGAGCCACCACTACTGAACAGCCACACCTTGGAAGAGCAAGAGAAGTCCATCTCACTTTGCCTGCAAACAGGACCGATTCCCACCAGGAGAACCAGCAAAACTCTCTTTCGTGGACTTAATTCTGATCCTTCCTCCGTCATACTCCACCATCCCCCTGGCCATTGTGATAGTTGGTGGTGCAAGGAGGTGTAAAAGCCTGAGCGTAACTACTGCACTGTGCTAACACTAGACACCAGTGAAAAAGAATAGCTAAAAGTTTTTTTAAAACTCTTTTAAGATCTCATTTTAAGGTTTTAAGTCTCGACAGAAAAAACAGTGCGAATGTGGCTCACACCGTCTTGAAGGGACAAATGAGCTTAGACAACTCGGCAGCCAACGAGCAGAAGACGGGAAGCTACGGAGCAGGACAGCTCGATGCCAAGAGCGAGCAGGGAGCTGATGTGCCACCAGCTTCATCTGAATATTCAGGGAAGTTAGTTGAACGGTGACACCTTGTCCTGGCACATGTCCCTATCCTCTCCTGTAAAACAAAACCTGGCACACAGCACATGTCGTGTCACTTGCCTTTTTTCTACCGGAGGAAGAGCGAAAAAATTCTGCACATTTGTGAGACATCTGCATTTAAAGCCACAATAGCAGGGAATGTAGATGACTGTGCCCTTCAAGAAATAAATCCTGGGGCATATTTTCATGGAGTGCTTTGTGCCCTGCCCTTGCCAGACTAGGGAGTCTTAAGACCACATCCTTACGGATTAAGGCAGAAGCATTGCATAGGCTGAAGGTATGCCACGCTAAGCAAAGGTTTCTGGATTAAGATGCTTAAAAGCTAGAGGTAACTGAGGTGGGCAGAGATTTAATAACTCTCCTAAAACTGCCTATGTGAGTTTCCTGGCTGTTCACGGCCTGGAGAAAATGCTTTCTAGGACCAGGGTGGTGCGTGTGAATCAGCAGTTCAGAGAATTTGCGGGGGGAGCCATGTAAAAGCGGGATGCCTTTGGGAAGCTGTGGGGTGAGGTGGCAGGCAGGGGAAGCACAGCAAGAGCAGATGGAGGAGTGGGCTGGGCAGGACACCGGGAAGCTGGCAGAGCCAGGCTCCTTTTTGGAAGTAATTCTGAGGTGCAGGTCTCTATGGAGTGAAACAACCACTTTGTTAGTGCAAACTGAGGGCTGTAGAGAGGGTGGCAGCTTTAGGGGAGCTCACCCAAAGCCGAGTCCTCTTTCCCCCATCCGCTACTTTGGCTTGCAGAGCTGGGAAGTGCTTGGCAATGCTGTGTTCCCCCTTGCCCAGCTCACCTGGGAGGACCCCAGGCAGCAGCCACCAAAACACCTCCTGTAATCCTCCCAAAGTCCCTCCATGCCCACGCACGCCCCTTGGTGCGGCTCAGCCTGCCCAGGTGGCTTCTGTGGTGGCTGGACCCTGTGTGGGACAGTCGGTCGGAGCAGCAACCAGAGCCCACCAGCTCTGCAGCAAAGCTGGTGTGGTCACCGTTAGCAGAGGTCTGAACCCAGGAGCAAAGAGCATGTTTTCCAAGGAGATTAATTGGCACTTAGTGGTTTGCCTCCCAGATGACAGTGTCGGTCATCGTAGCAGGGACTGGGCGTTAGCTGGCTTCAAGCACAAGGTTCGTCTAACAAATTACAGATGAAACTAGGAGAAGTGATCAGAAAAACTCTTCAAGACTCGAAGGCCATGTCTCCGACTTGATGGAGAAGCAGATTTTTCTCCAGTAGTAGGTAATGATTCTTCTGTGGAATATAGATTTTGTGGAACATGACAAAACACTATCGTAAATCAGAGAAGGCTAAACCCTAAAACCTCACATCGGAGACACTGGGTGCAGGCTTCCCCTAGAAACTTAACCCTCTGGCTCTTTATCCAGGCCAAATGCAGACTGAGGAAGAGTCCACGTTAATCCATTTAAGAGAGAGGATCACAGCAAACATCTCATGCCAGCAGCTGACCTTACAAGTGTGGCTCCCTCACGGTGGCAGAGACTTGACGTAAAGGCCTGATCTTGTAAAGCATTTGTCATTTTCAACTGCCACATTGGGACAAGAGCTCATAACATCCTTGGAATCCCCAAGACTTGTTCTCTAATTGCTCTTCAACCTGTAATCAAGTCTGTTCAGAAGAATTCAAGTAAAAGTTTTGTAGTGTTTGTCTTCAAATATCGGAGCTGACCTGGAGAAAGCAGGATCTTTTCATCTCCACAATAGCCATTTCTCAATGGAATGGGAAATGAATTGCTTTTAAGGTAAAGAAATAATTATTTTCAGCTGGTTAATAATGAAAAGAAATTGCATGTGAGAGTTTGTACTATCAAACCCTCCTGTTAAACGTAGAGAGAGAAGGGTTGCAGAGCGTGGCTCCAGGATGGGAGAGTGATATAGCATTATGCCTATCTATTACACCTTTAAAAATGATCAGCAAACTGCACCCCAGACAGCTCAAGACAAAGGGTCTCAGGGAACCAGAGATAAGCACCATGTTTTACCACTGCAAATTCCTTCCGTCTCCCGCCTGACCTAAATAGATGTAATCTAGACTGGAGGCCTAATGTTCATGTACCTTTTGATACCTTTCTGACTGTGTACAGGGACTGCAAATGGGGCATAAGGATAATTTATACATACTATAACCTCACTTTTCATAGCCCCAGTGGAGACCTCCTAACTATGAAACTCAGGCCCAGAAAGTTCACATTAATCCAGGCATTTGTTGTTTCTTCAAACTGTAAAAAGGTAGTTGTACAGCTGAAAACCCCAGTGGCAACACCGCAGCCACACAGGAGGAGACAAATAAAGCATTCAGTGTTCAGAAAATACCACAAGGGCCAGTCTTGGTGAATCTGCTGATCTCCCCAGCATCCGTCAAGCAAAGTCTTCTCAGAGAAAAAGCATCTGTGTTTGAGACTTCTTATGCATCTGACAGCTCCGGAGGTGACTCACCCACCGGGAGGCTGGTGTAGAGTCAAGCTGGCCAACTTCGGTCAAAACCAGCTCTAAGAGCAGGGAGAGGAGCAGGAAGAAAGAGAAATGGCCCCGTTGTTAGAGCCACGCTGTGTGACCTGCGCCCAGGCTGGGGCCAATGCAGTGGGGAGGTTTTCTTTGCCTCCTTCTAGAAAGTCTGGGCTTCCAGATGTTTCGGTTTTCTCCATCATGGAGCAGCCAGTGCTACTGGGCTTCATGAACATCTGAGCCCACACAACCAAGGGATTGCTTGCGCCCCACAAGTGCTCTGCCAGGCGGTGCCTCAAGGATCACAGAAGTTGGTGACTCAGTATTGGCAGAGTTAGGATCCTGTTTGCATTCCCTGTACCCCAACCTGCATTACCTGAAGTGGGGAGAAGGAGGTCCATGAGGAAGGGAGACCCAAGCAGCCAGCACCGAATGAGGGAACCTTCTGGGGTTTGATGCTGCTCCCCTCACAGCATCCATCTCACCCTCCTTAGTTCACTGCACCAAAAATGTTGTTCACAAATTAAAGGCAGTTCTAAAAGGCATGCAGGCTAACTCTGCTGTTTAACAATAGCTAGTAGCAATGCATACATAACTTCTATTTATTTTCTTAATCTTACGTTAAGCCAGAAATGTGTGTTTACATTTAGGATTTCTAAGTATCATGCTTCTCATGTGTGCCTGATTTTTAATGATCTCCTGAATAATTCATTCTAAAAGCCTCTTTATTTTCTTCTCTCCAGTTTAATTAACCTCTTGGTGCAGTCGGTGGGATTTTACCATAAAAGCATAATGCATTTTGCATTAGCGTGTAACTCCTGCTGGAAGAATCTGAGTGTAGCCACTAAAGAGTTAACAGCAGGTTCTGACTTAATGTCATTTTATTATGGAAGATGAATAATAACAGAACACTTTCTTTATATGGCTGAGCGCTACCTTAGGATACCCAGGAAGGAGTACTCATCCTGCTACTGGCCAGACCTCGGCACATGGCTCCCTCCTCGCACTGAGGCAAGGGCAGCTTCCTGCACTAGTTTTCCATGGAGTTCGCCCCATTCTTCCCAAAAGGCTGAAGAAGGCTCCCGAACGTATGCTGGTCCTCTGCCAGAGCCTCAGGTGACAAAAATTATGAGGGATGCAATTGCGATTGTCAGGAGGCTTTTGACTGATACGTGCTTTTAGGTTGCCAGGTAAGGCAACCTAAAAGCTTTTTGGGTTCCTACCCAAAAAGGAAGGCTTTTTGGGTTCCTACCGATGGACTCCCGTTGACCATCCCATCCAAAGACCATCAGCAGAAAAGAGCATTTCTCCTTTGTGCTGCAAGCTGGCTGTGATTATCAATAACTGTGTGAGCTACAGCTCCTTGTTCAAGGGGCTAAACTGCTTTCTGCAATGAGAAATTTTCGTTTTGCAGATGGAAGTTGAGGTACCATGATAGTGGACAAGTCTTTACGAATGCCCATGCATGAGGTCTCTTATTTCCAATAAGTCTTCTGTTCCAGGGTTTCTGACTGCCCTATGAATGCCTGCAAACTCACCTACCAAATTTCACAAAGTCTGGGGATATTATTCTTTCTCTTACAGAGGTTAGGAAATGGTGATACAAAGAAATTAATAAAATTGTTCCCAGTTCTGTCACCTGGGGGGGGACACCAAAGGGAACCTTTGCTTGCTGTCCCCACCGTGGTGCTTTAACTGCAAAGCCAGCTTTGCTGCAAAATGTCCCCTGTGCTCATACACACTCTCAGCAGGTGCAGGGGCAGCTCACATCTGCAGCTTCTTCAGAGGCAGAAGACCTTCCTGATTCCTTCTGCCATTTACCCTAGCTCCAGGCAAGTTTCTGTATCTCTTACTTGATACAGAGTCGTGCTTAGAATCATACAGTCATAGAATGGTTTGGGTTGGAAGGGACTTTAAAGATCATCTAGTTCCAACCCCCTGCCGTGGGCAGGGACACCTCCCACCAGACCAGGTTGCTCCAAGCCCCATCCAGCCTGGCCTTCAACACTTCCAGGGATGTGGCATCCTCACCTTCTCTGGGCAACCTGTTCCAGTGCCTCACCACCCTCACAGGAAAGAATTTCTTCCTAATATCTCATCTAAATCTCCCCTCTTTCAGTTTAAAGCCATCACCCTTAATCCTATCACTACACTCCCTGATAAAGAGTGTCTTCCCATCTCTCCTCTGGGCCACTTGACCACTTGACCAGGTCATACTTGGATCCCCTTAGTGCAATATACTCCCAGTGGACCAGCCGAGCATCACTGATCCTGTGGTGAGGGATGACACTGGGCCACGCCAGGCTATGCTGGATAGGACCCAGAAGATGAGCACAAGTTCCCCATAGCAAGGAGACGTGTTTTTCCCTGGGCTTGTGAAAGATAACCCATCATTAGATAAAAGCCTGTCCCTGAAGATTAGAGATGGACTCCTAAAATAGGCAAATGATTAAACCCCAGCTGGCTTGGTCTGGACTAATCGAGGCCGAGTCTTTGGCTGGGAAAAAGTGGCATGGGATTCAAATCAGCCCTGCACCATTTCAGGAGGCAGATTCTCTTCTGCTGGGTTGGTTGTTTCCTCTTCTTCCCCCCTCCCCCAACCCCCCCAGCCCATAACTATTGTCTGGGTTCATATCGTCAAAACACGCCGTGGCGGTTCATCGCTGTTAATTATTTGATCCTTTCTTAAGATCCTCTTACGCAAGGGCTCCGTTATGCAACGCAACAGCGGCAGGTTGCCACACGCCCGGCGGGCCACGAGGAAGCCGGCCCTACCTTAGATAAGAGCCGGGGGCCGGGGGGCCGGGGGCCGTGGGTCGGGGCGAGGGGGGATGCAGGGAGGGCAGAGCTTCCTATGCACCAGCCGCACCAGCGCCTGGGCTTCCTGAGCATCTGCGGCTCACGGGACAGGCAGCCCTCCCAGCTTTCCCAGTAAAGGCCTTTTTTTTTTTTTTTTTTTTTGCTTCCTTTCCGCCCAGACGAAAATATAATAAACCACCCACGTTTTGCAAGAGGGGCTAAACTGAAACCGCCTGGGTCAGGGGGGGGGTTCCTCTGCTCCCTCTCTCCTCGTGCACACAAATACACCCTAGAGAGTGCTGTATATAATTCTGAGAAGAAACAGCCCAGTTCCTTTGTTATTTTTCACAGGATTCTCAGTTTGAAATATTTTGAAATTCCCTTTACCAGACCTTGTAGGCATTTATTCTCTCCTCAGTGTATGATGCAGCTCAAGCTTTAATCAGAGAGGCGACCGCTGCCTCCACGAGAGAAGCCATGACTCTAAATTCCTTTGCCCCCATTGGTGTCTGAAGACATTTGCGTGGTTTGCATCCTGGATTTTTCTGAGTGTGGATGAAAGGTCAACACTTTCTTTGATATTGCAAAGTGTCCCCTGCATGACGATGGGGGTTCAGAAAGGGATAGAAATGGCACTCCATTCCCTGTGATTTGAGGGCGTTCAGAGATGGGACAACAGAAGCTGGAGCTGGGCTGCTTTTTGCTGCTCGCTGACCCAGGGGTCCTTCACCTTGCCCCGGGCAGCAGCTGGCAGTGATACCCAGGTGGGAGATGGGCAAAGCCTCACTGCTTTTCCTCAGCTGCTTTGTCCTGGCACGTACAGCCTGGTTGGCAGCTTATTTAAGGAGAAATTTGAGGGACAGGTTTCATTTTATCCTGTGATGTGGTCCTTAAGTGATGTGGTCCCCAAGTGATGTGGTCCCTGGGCACCAGCGCCTGCCTCGCTCCTCGTAGGGCACCGCGAGCAGCCAGCTGGAAGCCACGTGTTTCAGTGGGAAGGTGCCGGCAAGTGGCATCTCCAACAGTCCCTGGCACTTGCCCATCACCCTGATCTGCCCCAGCCTGAATATGTGGCCTCAGCCCCTGCCCTTCTGGGAAGAGAGGGGAGCCCAGCGGGCAGGGGGTTGTTTTTAGGCATGGGAAATTGTCCAAGTGTATAATGACAGGGTTTAGATTATCAGGAATACCACCTACGTCTATAAAAAGGCATTTTATTTTAGTGTATTTTAATACATACCTGAATGCTTCCAGCTCCTAAGATTTCTCTGAAGACTAATTTAACTCTTTGTTTGCATTGTACGTGAAGACCATCATACTGTTCCACGGAAGGGAACATACTCATGAAGAGGTTATAACAAGCTGTCTTTTGGTGTGTCTCTTTATCAATCTTTTGTAAGACCTTTTCTAGTAAAAGTCATTAGTTCAAAGAACTAGTATCCTGTATCAGGAGCTTCAAAATTAAGAAAGCATTCAAAGACTATTTGCATCTGTGGGCTTCATAATGGTCCCAAGTAACAGTTCTCAGAGAAAACAAACCATCAGTTTGTATCTTTTACATTTTGATTAATTCTAAAATTTAAGGAATTTTAAAATGTGAGGGATAAACTCTTTGCCTCAGATCCATTAAAATTTGAACTGTGCATAGAAAATATATTTTTTCTAATTTTTTATTCCCCTGTGTAATCAAGCAAAAATTGTGCAGCCATAATTCAGGCTGTTCACGTTTATGTCTTGTAATAAGATGCTATTTTTTCCACAACATCCTAGCATTAGAAACATATACCAAAAAGTATTGGTTACATTCCAGCCAATTTGGATTGTTTGATCGTGTTTGCTCCCAAGCCTCATTCTCAGCCAAGAAAGTTAGATTTCTGCCTCCTAGCAGATTATTATTATCGTCTAAAATTATTTTGCACTGAATGAAAACATATAGGAAATGCAGATAGCTTTGTGGGCTTTACAGATCGCTGTGGCGGAAATTCCTTCAACATACAATCTGCCTGTCCAGCTGCAACCTGCTATGTGTTGAAACCTTTATATGTTAAACATATGGTGTAGGGTTTAAGTCTCCTCATGCTATGGATAGCACATCTTTGGAGGAGTGACTTTAAAATGTTCCTTCTCTTGGGAGACCTACCAACAGCAGCACTTTCTCCTTGGGCACGTCGGGATGGTGGCCACTGAGTCTCCTTCTTTACCAGCAAATTAACTGGGGAGGAGGACAAACTCCAGCTGTGCGTTCGCATGATTTACGTGCTGCAGGGAAAGTCCTGTAGTCCCAGCAGGGTCTACTTTATAGAAAACCTCAAACAGTGAGCAGAGCTGGTATTTATGTACCAAAAGTGTGAATTTTCAAAGGAAAATAGACACTCAGAAAGTTTCCGTTGCTGAAGAGCAAATTTTCCTCACTGAGGTGTTTGTGCCAGCAAATACACTGCTGCGTTGTGTATTTAAAGGTTTTCCAGAGCACTCCGGCATGAACCTGCTTGCTGGATTTTCTAGCTGGGGATCAGCTTTCCAAAATCGCTAACTACCCGGTGCATCCCTTTGCGGGAGAGCGTTGCGATGTTACAAGAAATGTCATCCAAAGAGCATAGCGTAATCCTCCACCATAAATTATGTTAGTCAGCCTTCTGGAAAGCTGAATTGCCAAGGGCAAAACACCGCCTCTCCGTGTCTGTCAAACTGGGGTAATAATAATATTTACCTATATCACAAGGGTGCATTTAGGATTAATCACCCCTCCTCATGCCAAGGATGAATTTATCCCATGGCGTTTGGTGCTGCCACCCATTAGTGGTAATTTGTATAACTAATTATTGCGAGGCCTGACTGCCAATGTTTTCACACACACACACACACTCTACATTAATTTACTTCTAGTAGGCTTTCTGGCACTAGCAGAAGTTTTGGGCAGATCTTTTATGCTTTCTTTTAAAGAAGTTTATCTGAAGCACAATCTTGACTGATGAGTCCCCAAGCAGTCTGGGCTGTTTGTCCATGAGGCGCAAGTATTTCCTGCTGGCATTTTAAGACACGCTTTCAAGCATCTTTTAGAAAAGGAAGTAGAGTAGGACGCAGAGAGATCCTGCCCCGAAATCGGGCTGCGGATCTCCCTTCCCGCTGGTGGCATTAGATTATGGCATGCAGCTCAGCAAGGAGACCGACCAACTCGGTCATGTCTGGGCTGAGGTGACACTCACTTCCCACAATTAATTGCAGACCTACTTTCCATTTCCAGAAGTCATTTACAAGCTGTCTGAAACTTCTAATGATTAAAGGATTCACCTCCCGTAGCTTCGGCAGTACAAATGCCAGCTTTGTAGGCTTGAGTGATTCATTCCATCACGGGGTGAGCACCCAAGAAACGGTGAAACTGTCTCGTCGTTGGCTGCAGAAATAAACTGGGGGAGGGAGGGGGGGAAGCTTGGCCAGGATGCCTAACTAATTCAGACAGGCAAAATTAACTGAAATTAGTCCAAAGGTGGGAATTAGTTTGTAAAGTCACAACAGCCCGGAACATCCAAGGTCAGCGAGAACCTCACTTGGGCTCTTCTCCCAGTTCTGAAAATGTTCCTTCTGCATCACATGAAACTCTGGTGCTCGGTGAAAACTGCCTGCCCGGTTGTATATCTGAACTTGTGAATACAATGTCCTGTATATAGCACAGTGCACTATACTGTTTGCATTCATCAAATCCTTTTCCACTGGAAAATTGGCTCTCTGGCTTGGGATATGCATGACACATAGGAAGGATGTCTGTAATCACTTACACAAATGTCCATATCCTTCTGTTATTCCTGCTCCTTCCTTACTGTCTCTCATGCCCAACCAAACTGCATCTTAAACTGGGAAATGACAAGCCGTGGAGTATTTTCGATCAGTTAGAATTACGTTTGGGTCTCGAGTATCATAAAAGCCAGAAAAAAACCTGCATTTACTAAAACCTTTTTCTCTGAAAATGTATTAATAATGTATGAACATACTTTGTAGATAATGCAATAATTGCTTGCTTGATTATGTAGCCAAAATAATCATTTTCAGAGATGTTTGATTTTTGACTTGTGACTACATTTTGTATCATTTTCAGGGCAACAGATGCTCATCTATTTGTTCTGGTTCAAAAAACAGCTCTAAATTGAAAGTGAATTACTGTAAACCTTCCGCAGGCATCTAATTTTACTTTAAAAATACATGCAGCCTAAATGGTCTTATACTCAGGAGGGAAAAATCCACACACAAAGTCCGTGTTCGGGGGACTCAGCGCACTGCAATTAGCATCATACCATGCCAAAACGGACAAATTACGCACCCAGAGAATACCCATTCACACACACACGCTCGCGAAAACATGTGCCCTGTCTCGCAGAGCTGTTTTTTTAATGTTGATTCTGCTTCTTTGCCCTGACATGACAGTGTTTTATGGATGTTTTTTTAAGTACGTGCCTATTTCACTTAATAAATACAAGTAAATCAATAAAGTAAATTAATAAGAAAATAAACGTTATAAACATAAGTAAATAAATAAATAAAAGTAAATAAATACAGGAAACTTTTAAGATAATAGTAATGGACACTTTTAAGATAATAATACAGAATATTTTTAAGATTCATCTGTACAGAGTGTTGGACCATCTTGTCTAGACCCTGCTTTTGCCAAGAAAGGTTGGACTAAATCATCCTTGAGGCTCTTCAAACCTGGTTTTGTGTGATTCTGTGAAATACAAGTTGTGATCTTGGCTGGGCTGAAATGTATTTGAAAACCAGTTTGGGTAATGCTTTGAAAAGTGATGGAGAATGCAAAACCTGACCTGCAAATGGGAACAATCTAAACATATATCTAGGGATAAACAAGTACTGAACCAAAAAAAAAAAGAAAAATTTGTCTTTTGTGATTTTTTTTTCCTAAAGAAAAGGGGAAAAGTCAACAGTAAAAAGCAGGACAAATCTGCAGCTGGCCAGCTTATCTTTTCGGGTTGTTATAAAGAAATTCTCCTTAAGGTATTCAAAAGTCATCACCCTTGAACTGACAGTTTCAACCTGCTTCAATACCGAGAAGACCAAGACTTGGTGGTGGCTTTGTCCAGACCAGCTTTCTTTTTAAGTGCTTCAGCGTGTTTTCGCTGCTCTTATCCAAGGGCGAAGCTGCCTCCAGAAGAGGCTTTCCCACCCCTGGTCTGGTGCCCTGCAGCAAGAGCATCCAGGAGACAACGCTGCCGGTGGGCAAAACCCACACGGAGAGGACAGCCATCATCATGCCAAGGGCCGGGACGGCCAGTACATCCCCCGGTGAAGCTAAGCCTCCTGCTACAGGCATTGCTGCCCCAAGGAGGAGAATGTCTGGAAATCAAATTGCACCACAGACCATTGATTTTTTTATTGAATTCTGGCAACTTGTCTTTGGTTTCGCCAGATGCTTTTTTTTTAAACGGGCAGAGTGCTTTATTTTTTGCGTAGAAATGAGTACATTAATTTATAGTTTCCTTCTCCCTTATGCAAGTGTATTTTCACCATGGTCAGGCCTGAGATAGGAGGCAATTTAGGGCTTGAAAGAGAGTTGTGACCAGATGTAGCCAGCAGTGTAAATGGGCTCCCTTCTGCTCAACCCCCTCCTTACTAGATCCTCATTCAGGGTGCTGCAATTAGATGAAGTAATGTCTCAGACTAAAAGAAGGAGAATGACCTCGTTAAGGATTTGTTTTTGTGAATAAGACATTGAAATGAAAACAAAGCAATGTTGCACTGGAGAGCAAAATGCGAGAAAGAAGTGGCCAATCTGGTTAGCAACAGGCTACTCAAAATCTGTCTCTAACCAGGAACCTGGGGTGGAAAAGGAGAAGGAAATGCCCCCAAGAGGTATGGTCGGTCATGGCATGCAGACTACAGATAAGAGCATCAGGAAGGGACTCTGCATGGCAGGTGGAAGAGGTTGGTGCTCAGAAATGACATTTCAGGTGGGAGGTGAGGAGGACCCGCTCTCAGGCCTGCTCCTGTGGGCATCTCTCCCTGCCTGGCTGCACCACGGTGCCTTCTCCTTCTGTTGCATGAGACCATGGAAAAGATTTCAATAAAAATGATAAATCCTGGGAAACAAGCTTAAAAAAAAAAAAAAAAAAAAAAGAAAAAATAGAGGTAATCTATGCAGTTATTAAATGCCTGGTTTAAGAGGTGATTTTTGTAGTCATTATCTACCTGATTTCAAATCTTAGAATATAGTGGAATATGGTTAAAAAAAAACCTTAAATGATCTTTCTCCAGTCACAGCCACAGGTTGCCATTCCCTGAACAACAGGCAGATGTAGGTTAGGAAACAAAGTGGAAAGCAAGAGCTATGATACTTCTTTTTTTAACCTCGTTCTTCATATGACACAGCACAAAATCCTACCTGCTAAAGGACCAGATGCTGGTTTGTGTTGTGTCTAAGCATGAACTGAAACCTTCTTTAAACAAGATGTAATGGGAACCACCTCTGTTTCAATAAAACCCTTAATGGAACAGCATAGGCATCAGTATTAGGCCTGTTTTTATTTAATATAGTTCATTATTCATGATCTAGAATTTTACAAAGGAGTCAATTAATTACAGTTGCAGAAAAAAAAACAAAACTGGAAGGTACATTACTATGCTGCTGCCAGTTGTGGAAGTCAACTGTTCTTTGCCAGGAAGATTTTTTTTCCTTCCAGCGAAAATTAGCGATGCAATTACCCTACATTGCTCTGTCGCCTTGTCCCTGGAGCAACTCCTTCAGGTGGTGGAGCTGGGTGCCACCAGCCCCAAGGAGGTTGTAAGTCTGATGGCCAGGCTGTCTCAGGAGCTGTGTGACTGTGCTTCCAGCTATGCTTGTTCAGACTGCACAGACAAAACAGGACAGAATCCGTGCCTCCCGAGCCCTCAGCACATCTAGACTATCTACATTTATCCTTCCTATATACTTCTTACCTCGTTCTTACTACTTCTTACCTCGTTACATACTTCTGGGGCAGGCATGGAGGAGAAGGGGAGCCGATGCGCAAGGGATACAGGTGGGTGCTGGAAAGTGCTGGTGGGGACATAATGAAGATGCTTTGGCAGGAGCCATCCTAGTGACAGCGAGCATCCTTAGAGGCAACCGGTCTAGCAAAGTTTAGTATGTCTCATCTGCAGACAGTTGGTAAAACAGTTCTCTTGATGGACTTCTCAAAAAAAATCATATCTTTTTTTTTAATGACAAAAAACCTCTGGACAGTAGGATGGAAAATGCTGCGCAAAGGTTAGGTGGAAGAATAATGTGAATTCTGAAGTATTTCTTCTTCTTGTAAAGTCTCCACGGTAAGTCTGTCATGCATAGTCATGTCGTAATATGCATAATATGCATAAGTCATAATGCATAGACTTATAGCTGGCTGTCATAGCAGCCCTGTACAGCCCACTTTCTACACTTGGGGTAAAATGCTAAAATCTATTGCAAAAGAATTATATTGAGCGTGTCTGCTTGGAGGTGATAGACTTTCTGAGGCTGCACTGATGTTCAGGAATGGTCTTTTCAAGTTCAGCATATACTTAGCTGGGAGAGAGGATTTGGACATTATTAGACAAAATGAACTGTATTCATATGGTGTTTATAAAATACATTTGGTTGTTATTTCCCACTGTAGCAGATGGTACCCAAAATAAGAAATGACCTGGAACCTCATTACCAACTGCATCAAGTCTGCACAAAACCACTCAGGGAAGTAGGAAAATATTTGACTTGTTTTCTTTTGAAGAAGGCTTTGCTTACTTTCAGTGCCTTAGAAAATAAAATTTGTGGAAGATATTAATCAGAAATATCCACCATGACACCAGGCAGGTGGAAAGTTAGAAGAAATATCCAGCCTCATGCTGCGGCGTACCAAGTGCCAGTCACTGAGCTGGGTTAAGGAGACACATCCCCACCACGAGGCAGCTATTCCTGAGGTGTGCGTGATGGGCAACTTGTCTCCAACCCCCCCTGAAGCAACTGATGGGGCCATTGCCCAAGACTGCAATGCTAAATGCCAGCATTCTTTTTCCAGGGCAGCGGCTGGAGGCTCAGATGTTGCTAGATAAGTATCCCACAGTCATACAATGTAGGGGATGTGACCACCCCTCCTTCCCAGCCATGGGGATGCAGGTAGGGGTAGTTATCTAAAGACCCAACACTCGAGAGCATACCTATCTCTAACACTTCCCTATTTTTGGTATCGTGCACCATAGATTGCTGGAGTTAGCAGCCAAATGCACTATATCTCCTGTTTCCATTAGCTTTTGTCACTGTCATGAGTTACGGAGGACAAGGACAAGCACGAAGCATGGGACTGACGTGGTGCCAAGCCCAGTGCGAAGAGCAGGAGGACGCAGCCAGGGAAGGAGGCTGAGCCCTTGCAGCAGCTCTTGAATCTGAAGCTCCCAACGACCATCTGCAGCTTTGTTTGCTCGTATAAATGTCGAATGCAGCCTTGCCTGGTTTTGCTTCATTTGCTCTTGCTGGTTGACCCTTCATGGTGACCCCCCTGAAGGATGGTGGCTGCTGTTGGACGGGGCTGAGCCAGCAGCACCGAAGGTGTGGGAGCCCTGACTTTCTCCCAGGTGCTGGGAAAGCCTTTTCCCTTCCCTCTGAGTTTGCTCCCCCTCCCGGCACCACTGTAACTTGTCTATATGGATGATAAGCTCCAAGGCTGTATCTCTCCATGCTTTGGGTCTTTGTTGGGTGTCTGGCCCCACAGACCCCATTCTCAGGATGGCTCTTACAATGCAGCCTTACTCCAGGGCTCCTTCACTCCTGCAAACCACTGCTGTGTTGGCTTCCCCTTCCACCTGAGTTTACAAAAAGTCTGCCCTCTCCTCCCCACTGGATGGAAATGACCTTCAGCTGGATTTCATGGGTGGCACAGCCAGTTGCCAGACAGATTCCTGGGCTCAGCCCAGCCCAGCCGGTCAGCTCTGACATCGCCAAGCTTGGCTTTCCTCCCTCCTCTTCTTCCCACTGCTTGATGCTTCGTGCGATTTTGTATTTTGATACGAATTTGAGCCTAGACAAATGTGTGACAGTGTGTAATTCAAGTTTAATCTGTCACCAGAAGAACTCCTCTTTTTAATTTAAAATAGCCATCTATGTGATGGTCAAGCTCTTTAGCAGTTATAACTGGAGAAAGAGCCGTCCCAGAGAATAATAAAGCTTCAGTGTAGGAAAGCTGTTTTTAGCCTGTTTTCTAAAACTTCCACTGGGCCCCTGAGGCTGTTTTTTTGTCACGGAGGAGAAACAAAACAGTTTTTGTTCAAGTTCCTTGTGCAAAGGAGCTGAGACGTTTCCTTCTCCAGCTGATATGTTGTAGATCAGCTTCAACCATATTTGCAGGTATCGCTGTGGTTAGGCTTGTACGTAACC
Organism: Calidris pygmaea; assembly: GCA_003697955.1. Taxonomy (NCBI): domain Eukaryota; kingdom Metazoa; phylum Chordata; class Aves; order Charadriiformes; family Scolopacidae; genus Calidris; species Calidris pygmaea. The sequence goes on from QJSC01003367.1 coordinate 4,644,060, forward strand.
ACAGATCACAGTTCGGGTGCCAAACAATCTAGATAGATAGCTCGTCATATGACTGTAACGATCTCATGGCGCAGCACAAGTGGGGTCCAGGGTTTTTGGTTTTCTGTTCTTTGTTTTCGCACTGGCCACACGCAAGTATAAAACTGCCACCTTTTCCTATCTGGTCTTACATTGGAAGGAGAAGCGTTGGGTGGGCAAACAAGGTGCGCTGATACTCCTCCACAGTCCTAATTTGTGCATATCCATGGGCTCGGGTGGAAATCAGGCTCTGCTCCAGAGAGCTTTTCGGTATCAGAAGAAGAAATCTTGAAAAGGTGACAAATCTGCAGGCACTCTGGCTGCTGGTGACACCGGTCCCGTGTTGCGCTGCAAGGCTTGCAGGCATCAGGCCAGAAAATATCCTCAGCGATGCTGCGGTGTTATTTCTGAAGATATTTCTCTTGCAGTATAAGTGGCTTAAGATATTCTTCGTGTGATATAAGTGGCTCCTTGGACTGTCCAGATACTGGACGGTAAAAAGAGGATTGAAATTCTTACTTTCCAACTGGCTAACAGATATTTTCGTCACTATTTGTAATTATATTACTAATGTCCCTGCAGTATACAATGCAGAATCAGGACCTTATTTTTCTCTCCTCAACGCTGAACTAACGGTAAAGTGTGAGAAAGCGAGTGTGATGTATTTAGACCTAAATAATTATCTGCCTTGAAAATTGTGGCTAAACATGGTTCTCCTTCAGCCTTCTCCCTCCCTCCTCTCCTTCCCTGCAGGAACCGATGTTTTGAATAAAGGACAAGAGCAGGTCTAAACCACTGCCATATGGCGATTCACACGGGCGTTGCTCGGGGCAGAGCCTGATCCCGAGGAGGTAAATCCATCTATCACTTGTGATTCGCAAAGTGCCGGGGTGGTGATCAGCACACATGACCATCACACGGCCGGGGGAGCCTACGTAACTGCGACAATAGTTTACGGAGACGATTAAAGGCAGATTTGTTCCTAAAGCCGTTTAAAGAGGAGGCCAGAGGGGCTTCTGTGGGGGAACGGTCCTTTCTGCAGCTGCCCTGTGCTAACACACACACACACAGAGCCCAGGGAGGGAGCCGGACCCTCCCCTCTGCTGGGGAGAGGCTTTGAGCACTTTGCCTAAAAACAGGATCTTCCCCAGTGTTGTGCTGCTAGACCTTCATAAAAAAAATGAAAAATATTAAACACAGCACGGTCTGAGGCTGGCCAAGCAACTATATTAAACAGCAATAAAAAAAATAAAATAAAAAAGCAAGCATTAAAGACCATAAAATCGTTTGGTTTTCCTTCCCAGTTCTTTGGGACAGAGGGAAGCAGGTAATGTCCTTCCTGCTGGGATTAAGGGGCAGAGTAACAGCGGCCACCTGGGAGGCAAATCCTCTGGCTTAGCTCCTACCACTCCTAGAGACGTTCCCGTCCCCTGCCAAGTGCTGGTGGCTTGTGGGGCCGGTGAGATATAGTGCAGATGTCCTCTCTGACCCTGGAAGTGCCACGTGAAGATAGATAATCTGTCTGGTCAGCCCAGGGCCAGGGCTGCAGAAGATGCTGGTCCCCATGCCGGAGTCCCAGGGCTCCTGCTGCCCCGGGTCCTGCCGATCCATCCCTGCAGGGACCCTGCAGCAGAGCTCAGGCAGCGCAGGGCGACACGCAGTCGCTGGGGGGATCTTGCAATAATATTTTTATGATAAAAAAAAATACTGGTTTGGTTTGTTTTGCCACTTAAGTGGCCAAAATCAGCTTGAGTCTTTTTGTGGCAACTTTAACAAGGGAAAGCCAAACAACTGCTGCCATTCAAAGGAGCCTGAGAAATCTTAGGAAGCCTCTAACGAGCCAACAGTCGATGGCTGGAGGGGATGGAGAAAGGCGCCAGTCAGCTGTGTCCTCTGGGCTGCTGCTGGAGCCACCTCCCTGAAACCCAGGGTGCACAGCAGCTCCCCGTCACCACTCCGGGACAATACCCCCCAGGCCTCTGAAATTTCCACTGGCTCAACCACGAGGTTTGAAAAATAATTATAATCCTGGGACTATATTAATTTCCTTGGGGGGGGTAACAAGTAGTGCTCATACTTGTATACTTTCTCCATGGCCCCAAGTGCCAGAAGCTCTAAAAGAAAAGAATAAAATTTCCAAAATGATTTCTATAATATATATGAGTTGTAACTAATTGTAGTGAAGCAATTTGATTTTATCCTATTTAATCAGTTTCATCAAGAGAGCTCAAAGGATGCTGACAAACATGCTATACGAATGCTTATTTCTATTATTAAAAGAGAAGGTATTCTAAAACTTACTTCATTTTCTCCCCCCTTTCAAGTGTCTTGGGGCCGTGCAACTGCTTACTGGTTTTGGTGGAGCAATTGCCAGTTTTGATCTGTTTTTCTAGTCAAAGGAGAAGTCTTTCCTCTGGTGCTTTGGTTCAGAGACATCCTGTCTACCAGTCAGAGTTGAAACCCAAAACACGTTGCACAAGAATTCTGGAAATTTCCAAATACCACTAACTTCTGGAACACCATGGCTAGCTAATGTTTGGTCCCAGCAAAAGAAGAAAAATGCAAACAAGTTTTGAATGAAAAAAGACTAAAGGGGAAAATACAGAAATGTTTTCATCTCAAAACTGAGTTTGAATTGTTTTGCTATTTTAACTCAAAAGAGGAAATGCCAAAAACAGCATTTGGGAGGTTGCTATTGCCCTTTTAAAATTTTCTTTTAATTCACTGAATGGGCCGGAGGCTTGAGGAATGTCTTTCACTCCTTTCATCCCCAGCCCACCAGACAGCTAGACCTGGGTTGGCTGCCCTGCTCAGCAACCCTCCTCCCACCCTGAGCAGGAAAGTGAAATGTCACACGTTATTTCATAGAATCATAGAATCATCCAGGTTGGAAGGGACCTTTCAGATCATCAAGTCCAACCATCAACCTAACACTTACAAAACCATCAGTAAACCCTGTCCCTCAGCACCACATCTACGTGTCTTTTAAATACCTCCAGGAATGGCGGCTCAACCACTTCCCTGGGCAGCCTGTTCCAATTTCAGTCACCAAAAGTGAGTGCTCAACTGTTGGTTTTTTTGGATGACCACAGCAAAGCCTCCCATAACCACATATCAAGAGCAAGGCCCCCTGCCCCATAACCATAGTTAGACAAGCCAAAAGCACAGGCAGCATAATTCACAGAAGTACAGCCAGCCACTGGTGCTGGTACTCCTCAAAATATCCATATTTGGGGGAAGGCAAAGATTATTTTGCACTTTCTGCGACTAGAGAAAGTTCGAGGGCAACCTGCACCACACACTGATGTGTACTGATCTACAGGGAAAGCTACACGCTGTGCCTTCCTGTATGGTGACCTGATGGTCTGATAGCATAAAACCTGCCACGTGAACCCCTTATCTGATGGTGCTGACATTGCTTGGTGAGGAGGGCACAGTGATGTCTCAAAGCCCAACAGGCCCTTCGAGGTCAGCTGGTTTCTACTGCTTGTCACAGCCTAGCTAAAACGATTTCCAGGGCATGGACAGAAAAAAACAAGTCTCTAGAGCTACCGCTGCGAGTAAATAATCTCTTCTGCCTGGTTGGCAGCTGACAGATAATGGTTCTCACCAAAAAGAGTGACCAATAATCAATTTACGAAATATGGACAATCTTTCAGAAAAAAATAGCCTCAGAGCAATTTTTGGACATAAACTTACTAGGTACGGAATAATCCTTTAAGAATTTAGCGCTCTGGAAACATGGCAGTTGAAGGTCATCTGTAACCATTATTCACAGTTACAGAAGTTTCTGGAAACAACAGAACTGCAGAGTAGGTTTTCCTATTTTTCTTATAGCTTTGGTTCTAAACCAGGGGCTAAAAAGTCTATGCAACTGCTCCGTGTCCTCTGTTGGGACTCAGACCTCCCTGCAGGACAAGTAGGCAGTTTCCTAATCCATATACAGGAAGAGGGAAACATTTCACTCTCTCAGTTTCAGCTTACAACGCAGCAGAGTCAAGGATGCTGTTGTCCAACCTCTCCAGCTATTGCTGAGAATGTTTCAATCCAGGGTGTGACTGATGGTTCCCTGGTGACTTGGCCAGGTGCACCGTGTCCCCATTTACAGACAACCTCCCCAAAGACCTATACAGATGTGAAGGAGAACGAGAAGCAAACATGTCTGGTGGTGGTGATGCGTATGATACCGATCACTAACACCATGTAGTGTGTCCACAATCTTTCTTCTTCTCTCCTGCAGAGCATCCAAGTATTATCTTATTTAGCTAGTAAAAAGAACAGAGAGAGAATCATTCTATACTGTTCAGTACAAGGGTGAGATTTTCTTTTCTACTTCTGGCCAAGTGAATGTTACAGCTGAGTTTCTCCAAAGTGCCCTCATTGATTACAGAATCACAGAAGAGTTGAGGTTGGAAGACACCTCTAGAGGTCATCTGGTCCAACCCGCCTGCTCAAGCAAGGCCAATTGTCCAGGACCATGTCCAGATGCTTTTTGTGTATCTTCAAGGATGGAGATTCCACAACCTCTCTTGGCAATCTGTGTTCAGTCCCCCTCACAGTAAAAAATATTTCCTGATGTTCAGAGGGAACATACTGGTTTCTCTTTGTATCTACATACAATAACGCTTTGAAGGACAGATAAAATACATATTAAATTACTTCCTGATGTGCTTTTTCCATGTGAGCTATAGCTTAGAACCAGCTCAAGACAATTATTCAGGGGCAAATGATCCATGTGACCATGAACAGAGGTGGAGGTAGTAATCATTGCACGCCTTGTAGTAAGAAAAAAAGGAGAAAGATTTTTTTAGAAAGCAGAGATGCTGTATTCTAGGTTACTTCAGAAGGGGAAACATTTCAGGAAAATAAAATTAATGAGGTGCTAACCAAATACACAGATAAAATAGCTCCTTTGGCTATACTAATTGAGAATTCTGTAATTAGTTGTACCAAGTCAGCTATTGGGATGCCTCAGCATGAAGTCTACTTTGCTTGACTGAGGCAGGGGAAAAGGTGAACAAGACAGGAGAAAAAATGGTTGAGAACCAGCCACAGTCTTGGTATCTTCTGAATCATTATTAAAATACTATGACAATGCTTATTGTGGCAAAGCTTGCACCTCCTGGCTCCTGATGAAATTAGTTTTTAATTTCCTTAATTAGTTTTAACAAACAGAGCCAAGGCCTGGGTGGAAGCAAAAAAAAAAAAGAAAAAGGAAGGAAAAAAAAAAGTAAGCTGTTTTAGAAATGAAACTCTGAAGAAGGGGAGCTCTCCAAGAAGGTCTTTTGACAGAACAAAAATGTTTATGGACAAAAACGGTCAAGATTTGTCTCTGCTATGAGGAGATTTTTCGTAGGGTAGTTCTAGAAACTTTTGCTTATGTGCTCTGTACCTACTATTAACCACACACCAACCATGCTGATGCAGACCATCATGCAGCAGAGGAACAAGTGTGACCAGGTGAGTCACGGGTTTCAAACCTGGAGTAATTAAAGCAGAGTGTCTCCCACTAAGACGCAAGGTACCTGCTCACCAAGGGAAGCCTCACGTTGTCTCTTTATGACCTCCCAACCCAAGCAGAAAGACGTACCTCACGCTGTCTTCCCGGCCAGCGTGCAGGAGGGGACAAGAGAGCATACGTGTCCAGGTGTTTGAGCAAAGGCGGAGTATTCAGCATCATTGCAGCCTTTGAGTGGCTCCAACTGCCTCTGCAACCATACCCTGAGTAACAATGAGGTATCTTTGTTCCATTTTAAATACTATTCATGACATACAGACTGCATCAACAGTCTACAGGATCAATCGTCAAGTTGCAGTTATTTTTCAGAATAAAGCTGCATCCGACTTTCCAAGTATTTGGCCCATATATTCACAGGTAAAGAACTTTCATAACAAATAAACATGAGGGTTTTCTGGCACACATTTGCAAAAACATTTCAGAATGCTGGACTTGAGCTCTGTGTGGCCAGACACTGAGGTTTTGCTTCAACCCAAGAATTTATTAAGACTTACATGAAAATATTCCTTCTTAACATAGTACACATCGGTAGCATCTGAATACATATTTACAGATTTATTTGAACTTTTCTGAACTGCAATTCTACAACTGAGCAACATATCCATAAGTGTTTCATAAACTTTCAAACACTTACATATTTATACATATAGTTTTTGCATATATATATATAAAAAAATATTTTTGAGACTCAAGGACTGAGAATAGTCAAAAGGACATTATTGCTACATTTCCATATTTACAAAAACAATGCATAAACCCATTCAAAACACCAAGCCATTGCAAAATAAGTTTCAAAAATCCCCAAATTATAAAAATATAAATTTCAAGAACGAAAAAACCCAAACCTCTTTCAGCTAAGTGTCCGTAAAGTACCGAGACATCTATAATTATAACAACTAATTTGTCTACAGTTGCTCTGAAAGCCAACACGTTACGAAAAGAGCTTTTATAGCATTAAACTGAAAATGCTCAACAACAAGTATGCATAAGAGTGCCTCCAAACAACTGGCTAACTTTGGAAAGGTGCAACAGCCTAAGTAAGTTCAGTGCAAATGGCTAATTTTTGACTTAACTCTGAAAGACAGATTCCTGTAACAATAAACCAAATGCACAGTCATAGAAGAAGCGCTGGTATTCAACATAACCCAAAATATACTACCAGTGTGTGTATTTACAACTACCTTGCATTTGGGCAGTTACTTACACGTTTAAACTGCATGTAAACTCAACCAAAATCCTGGTAAAGTATAAGTTACAGAGTGCTTAAGTGCAATGTAAATAAATAGGTACTCAACTAGTACTCTGCCTCTGATAAATGCTTCTCACGATGCCTTTACTAATTTCTAGGGGACAGAAACAAAGGAAGAAAAGAATTAGCAATTTCCGATGGGAAAAAAAAGGGTTTAGAAGATACTTGAGCACAACCCTTGGCTCAACAGATACTGACCCCAAAGCCTCACGTCTAGCAAACAAGACTGAAGGGATTCTTTCTTTTATCCCATTTATAAATTCAGCGCTTCCCAGTTAGGCTCTTCTTCATTATGATCTCTGTACTACTACAGAAAGATGAAACGACTCGGGGTGGGGGAAAATAGCCCTTTCCAGTTAGCACTATCCAAGCCTGCCTGTGGGAAAGATTCACCTGGGGAGGACAAGATAAAGAAAGGGCCCCCAGGAGGGAATTTTTTTTCCTCTGCTCTCCCTTAGATAAGATGACTCGTTAAACGGCCTCTCCTCCAGACACACAGTTTACTGGAAGCAGCCCTCCTCCTCTATTTTGACCAACTTGGCAGGACCCACCTATCTTTGGTGAACACTTCTGGACGTAACTATTAGCAAAACAAGCATCAAAGCCCTCGGACTCCCAAGGCAGGGGGGGCGCGGGAGCAGTTCAGGCTCGGTGGGGAGGTGAGACCCAGCGACGGGCAGCTCCGTCCCCAGCAGGGAATGGGCCAGTGGGAAGTAGTGCATATACCCATGGAAACCTCAGGACCAGCCTGCAAGGCTGAGAGCACAGGTGGGCAGAAGATCCACTTCTCTGGTTCCCCTCCTTCTCTTCTCCCCTCCTCTGGTTCCAACCCCAGAGCTCCCAGGAGGTTTTGCTGCTGTGCAGACCAACTTTGGAAGGATCTTGGTGCCTTCACATCTCTGGCCCAGGGACATACAGCACCCTCGCTGGCCTTCAACCTCTGATACCTGCCTGGGAAAGCTTCTCAGGCTTGGCTGGATGTGGAAAGGGGTTTGCAAAGCCATTAGCTTCATATTCGTTTATTTCTTCAATTCAGTAAAACAAGATTAACTAGAAAATGACCGTACACTTTCCAGGCATGGATCCAGAGAAGGATCGCTGCAGATTTGGTTTGATATGTAGTCATCTTGTTCCACACCCTGGCTCAGGATTTCTTTTGTTGGTTACATTTTTTTTTTTTCTTTTCCTTCAGATCTGGCTCTCTACTGCAAATACACACAATATAGCAAAATATATACAGCTTCAGTTAACATTGCAATGATGCCTGTAACCGTGCTCAGCAGATTAAGTTTATGTGTAACAGTGTGTGGTAAAGGACAGCATTACAACAACGTTTCAGCTACACAGTGGTAGTAGTGAGTAAAAGTAAGAGAAATTATTGAAGTCGTCCCTCTCTCACCCCCTGCACAATACAAACAGCTAACACATCTGGGCTCCTCTTCTTCCAGATGCCACTCAGGCATCTTCGCGTACCAGGAGAGGCTGAGTAGATGAAGCACTGCTACCCACGGAGTTAATCCTCACCGAGTGATCGGGAGCGTTTCCTTGACTGGAAGGTGGAGTTGAAAAGTTGGCATAAACCTGCAGAAGCCAAAGAGCAGTGTCAATGCTGTGCTCCCTTCACACGTAGTCAGAAAGCTCTCCTTTCCTAGCCTTTTCCCACTGTGTACTACACACCAGTAAGGAAGGAACCCAACTCAGGTGTTTCTTCGCAAACCTGAAGACACTTGCAAAGGGTCTTGGGCTTAACTCCTCTTTTGAAGAGTCAAGGATTTCAGTCTCAGTTACTTAAAACACCGCAGCTTCCAACTGCGCACCAAATTTCAAATGAGCTTGAAAAAACACAGCTCAGGCTATTACTAAAACTCCCCCAGAAGCCTCACTAATATTTCCTTCGCATTCTTGTTTTTGTTTTAGTAATGCCTGCACCTGCCAAAAATACACTACAGGATGCAATCGAACCCCAGCAGCTTTCAGTTTCCTCTTTTCTCAAATTGTCAGGAAGCCATGTACTCGGTGCCCAGACAAGGCATCCAGAAGGTAAAAGGAAGCTTTATTTTTAAACCAGGTTTTAAACTTACTTTTTTAAACTCCAGTAACACATAATGTTACTGCGAGAGAAAATCCAAGTCTCTGATGTGCCTCCACTTTTTCTTGGGACTGTTTTGTCCAGTTACCCTCTCAGAAAAATCTTTTACTAGGGAACAGTTGAAAGAGCAGTGAACACAGTTTGTCACGACGTACCTCCGAGGCTATATAAATAGAGCTGGGGGAAGCAAGTGAGAAGAGGCAGAAGAGCACCAAAAGCTCAACCCCTTCATCCAGAAAGCTTTTCTAATAAAAGCTCAGTATACTTCATTTCTGAGTTTTTTTTCCCATTGGAATAGAATTTTCATATTTCAAAACGAATTTATGCAGTAGCACTGCATTTTATAACACCAAAATTGTTATGCCAGGTCTATTTTGAGTGAGAATCATCAACCATGCAAAGAGTCTTCTTCAGTTGGTACTTGTTTCAGGTATGGGCTTGGACAACTAATGGCAAGCAGAGTAGGTGTGAGTAGCCCAGGCATTATTCCTACCACGCAAACTTACAGTGCAAAGCTACATAAATAATACTGGAAAATGAAAGAAGTGCCCAAAATCTTTGTCCCTCATGGCTCTAGTCTAATGTCTTGCCTGAAACTGCTTTAACTCCAAAAAACTGATGATCCATAACTTACCCGAGGGGCGTTATCTGAAAGCTGCTGCTCTATCAGTTGTACGATTTGTTTAAATGTGGGTCTCTGTAAAGGATCAGCATCCCAGCAACTCTTCATTATGTCATACCTGCAAAAATACTGAAATTAAGTACTGCTGATGAGGTAATCCTGAGTTCTTATCTTGCCTCTGTTACTATTTGTCAGAAAAGTGTGACCCAGTCTCACAGTTTACCTTCTTCAAATTACTTTTAAGAATAGAAATACTGTTGCTAACACCTGTGCTTGTGAAACGAAGGACTCAATACTAACGAGAGTCTCTGGAATTAGTTTGACAGCTTGCTAAGTACCAATCCATTTACAAAACAGTGAAGTAGGGATGGCTCATGAAGAAGATCATTCGCCAGTCCTCTTGCTGTCAGGAAGCACAGAACAAATGCAGATGCTGTACAGTCTGGTGATACATCTCGCTGACTGCTTTTTCTGAATTAAAAGCTTTTAATTATGTTCTGTGATCTGTCAATAATTTATTGACATGGAGCAGATGCCATGACAAAGTGATCAGATGGTACAAGGCATGAGTACATTTCATTGCTTGTAACAACACAAGCATGTATTCCGGTAGTTAGATTACATGAATTATTTAAAGCGTGAAAAGAACTTTAAAAAAAAGACAATGGGGCAGTGCAACGATCCTTTATCACAACTCTGGAAGCTTCCCTTCCTTTGCATCATTGCCGATGTCTGGTGATCAGAGGTGCTGGTCGCTCACTTACATTTCGGGGGGTGCACACTCAGGGCTGAACATCCTGTATCCCTCCTTGATCATTTTATAGAACTTGGAATCCACGGGCATCCCTGGATATGGGCTGCTTCCTGTTGAGAGAGCAGGTGAGCAACGTGATGCCTGCATCTGCAGTAGAGCCAAGATGAAACTGAAATCCCCTGAAGTACAGATTTTGAAGGAGCTTACCTAAAGAAAAGAGCTCCCAAAGTAATATCCCGTAAGACCAAACGTCACTCTCAAAGGTGTAGACGCAATTGAAAATACTTTCAGGTGCCATCCACTTCACAGGAAGACGAGCCTATCCAGGGAAAAGGGAATAAATTAAGATAATGGACATAAGGCATACAAAATTTACAAGATGAAAGTAACCTTTTCTACTTCTTATGTGGTTTAAATACTCATTAAATCAAGAAAGAGAAGTATCCAACCAAAAATGGCAATCTCAGTATTTTAGAGTCTCCAAGTGCTGCATGGTTATTGATCCATCTTTCTGTGGGTCTACCAAAGTCGTGCAGTTCCTTGCAGTCCAATTTTCTGTATACTGTGTGATTCCTTCTGTCTTGTTTATAAGGGATAGCAGGAAGTCAGAGCAAAATAATATATATGAACATGGTATGGTTCCTTATGCAAATATGCAAATCTAATTCCATGGACTGGCTCCCATAGGCACAGGGATGAGATTCACATAGCCAAGATGCTTCAAGGCTTTAATCAACAGTTAAGACTTCTGCTTTAGCTTCTCAGTGTATCAGAAAAAAAAAATGAAAATTCACATGAAATAAATATATACTGATGTTTTTCAGTTTGTGTGGGGCCAGACATCCCTTGGGAATGCTAACTGGAGCAGAGGAAAGGGCACAGAAAGCCTTTGGATTTGCTTCCACCTTCCTCTCCCTGCTTTGCCCTTTCCTTGTCCGACTGCAGGAGCCGGTCAGGCTTCTGTCCTAAGCATTTGTCCTGCTGTAGGAGAAACCAGACCTCTTCCTTTTAGGTGGTCTGGCAATGATATGCCCAAAGATATATTTCAACCACACTATAGAGAAGAGCCTTGATGTCTTGTAAGGAAAGGAGACACAACAGAGAAAGAGGTCAATGGAAATGAAAAGAAAGGCGGTGGAGGGAAGGCAGCCTTTGCCATGGGCCAGATCTCCAGAGAGGCAACCAGAGTTGTTTATTTCCTGAACAACCCAGAGAGCAAACACTCTTCCTGGCCAAGCCCTCAGATGCTGTCGGCAGCAATGCCTCCCGGCAGAGCCCCCGGCGAGGGATGCCCCAGCACTCCTGATCTGCTTTACGATCAGGCCAGATGCAACCAGATGCCTTCTGCAGCCACTGTTTCCTCTCTTCCCAGGCAGCTGCAGCCTATCCTCCTCTGACCCTTTCAGGCTATGTAAAATCCTACTGTCAGGCAACTCAGAAAACCTAAAGGGTAGCCTTGTCCATGATTTACTACCCACTTTCCTCCCAAGCTGCTGGTCTGCACTTCCCACTCCCAGGAGCCTTGACTGGTCAAGCAGCTCCTGACCTGACCCTGAGCCTGAAAGTAGCTTTATTACAGAAATGCCACTCCATATTTTGCCAGGACACCTATTCCTGAATTATTTCTGCTCCTGTGTTCCCTAACCTCAATTCTAAGCACCCAGTGGCTGGTACCAATATTGTTTCTGAAGCTGATAAACCCATCTCTCCCGTAGCCTAAAATAGGCATGATAGGACATCAGGGACTGCTGGGTGACAGCAAAGCAGCAAAGACATCTCAGATATCTTCAGTTGGAACAGGCTTCCCAGAGAGGTTGTGGAGTCTCCTTCTCTGGAGATATTCAAAACCAGCCTGGATGTGTTCCTGTCCAACCTACTTGAGGTGACCCTGCTTTGGCAGGGGCGTTGGGCTACATGATCTCCAGAGTTCCCTTCCAACCCCGACCATTCTGTGATTCTGTGACACCTAAGATGACTGAAGTTAACCAAGCATGGAAAAAACACTTTGGTGGGAGGTGCTCAGGTGTGGGACAGCTTGCCCAAAGCCTGGATGGGCAACCCTCGGTTAGTGTGTTGTCAAGTCCCTAAAGAATGACCAGCTCCTGACCACTCAGTGGGGCCCGGGAGGAGAGCTGCCTCGCTCAACATGGATCTTCTCTCCTTTGAAAAACGGTGCAAGTGAAAACAAGTGTACTCTGAAGGCAGCAGACGGCTGCATGCATCTGACGTTGACTTACAACAATCCAGGCAGTGCAAATCAGTTTGAGAAGTCTACACCTGTGTTTCGTAGCACACTTCTCCCGCTTAACCACAGACAGACTCGACTTTCTTTTGTAGTAGGGCTCCTTTTGCTGCACTAGCACTTTAAAGCGGACTTTGAGTGCTGCCAAGTTAATCTGCATCACTTCAAAGTGTCTTTGTACCCCTGTAGAGGTCTAGTACCTACCAGTGTAATGGGTACTCTTCTACATAGGGGGTTTTAAAGTTTTCTCATCAAAATATAGTGTCTTGTTCCAACCCTGTTACAGGGTTTGAACTATAGCTGCAAGTTAAAGCTCTAAGTTACACACAGGAGGAGATTTTTGCCTCCCACTCTGCCCTAATCAATAAATTCACATTTCAGAATCCAGTTTCTGTTGTCTGAGTGATGCTTTATAGCAAAGAACAGGATGCAAATCCCTGATTATTTAGGTATTTTAAAAATAAACTTTTTCAGTAGTGGACAAATATAGCAATGCCCAGAGAAAAAGTTTCAAAATAATTATATTTAGGATTGGGCTACTAGAATATTCCAAAGGCAACACTTGCAATTACTGTAACTTTTAGTATGTTCAGATAAAACAGAAAGACTGGGTGTTACGGTGCTGCAGCAAAAACATCTCGGCCACTACAACATACATTCAGACACTAGTGTGTCTTTTTCAGTGTGACGACATGTGTATATACCAAGGGTTTTGTCAGCGCACGCATCTACATCAGGAATTGCCCCTCCTCATGTTCCTGACCAGCACAGATATATACCAGAATTGGGAAATCCAGATTTCCATCTAAGACAGTCTTTTCTTTGCATGTCAAGACAACAGGAACTCCCCTAACTTAAAACAGGTGGATAAAGTATCATATATACTTACATTTCCTTTGACCACATAATTTGAGTCATTCCTTATATCTCTTGCCAGGCCAAAGTCACAGATTTTTGTTATTCGACCATGAGTTAGAAGAATATTTCTTGCGGCCAGATCCCTATGAATGCACTAAATAACAAACAGACAAACAAAGTTATTTTATAATATCCTTAACAGGCTGTTGCTTGGTTACATGTTTACTTAGCTATATAACTTACTGCATTATGCATTTTATGTCAAGCTGAAAGTCATAATGAAGCCATGTGTTAATAAGCTTACTCAGAAGATTAAACATTCCGGTGTAGTATCTTTACTATCATGACATTGATCCACATGGTTAAGGTTGTCTTTTCATTTATTTTAGAAAAGAACGCTTGCAGTCACTTTGAATTTTCCAGTGTTTCATGTTTTCAGCTAAAGTTTAATGTACTTTTCCTCTGACTTTACATCAAAAAAAAAATCACTGGCTTCTTTCCTAATACAGGGCAAATAAGGGGAAGAAGTGGTTTGTTTCTGAAATAATTTCAATATTCTATTAAATAACTATTGTGGTTATGGGAAAAGTGCTGAAAAGAGGGAAAATTATGGTAACAACATCAAAGCACACAAGTCTGAAAACTGAATCCCACTTCAGAAATATTCCTCTGAAAGACCTGAATAATTAAGTAGCTGGGAGAGCTTTATAAGCATCTGAAAATACTGGAAATTTTCACATGCCAGTATCTTTCAATGAACAGTCCTGTGTTCTGTGACCTAGCTAGCTCGTATTCCAGTTTTCACTTGAGAAGTGTGTGCACGTGTCTGTAACTGCAGCTCCAGAAGGGTGCTGGAGTTTTCCAGCAGCTGTCTCTCTTTGTAGACAACTGTGGGGAACGGAGGTAGTTCTCCAACAAAATTATCTCTTTTTCCATCTGGAAAGGAGAGCATACTGATGGTATATAGTCCGCAGGCAGTCTAAAAACTAGCTGAATACTGTTCAATTTTCCTTTTTTCTTTGAAATAAAAAACTTTGGGAATTCCCTACAAAAAATTACTTAAAATATCAAGAGTTATGCAAATCAAACTCAGAAAATAACTGCAGGTTGCACAAGCAACTTGATCTTTGTCTCTTTTGCACGCTTACAGAAGGAGCTATTTTTAATGACAATTGCTGCCTCAGGGGACTCTCATTCACCTCCCAGCCCAACACTTTGCATGTGTTAAAGCGGAGAGCACAACTGCACTGCAACAGTAAAGTGAAGGAACAGCCAAGCATCCAGCACGTCAATGCCTTGTTCCTCCAGAATCAGTGCAGTTGGCATTGAATAAAGACTTTGTCCATTGGAGGAAACCAGGTCTTGTGATTAAGGCACCGTGTGCTTAATAAGAGAATTATCCCCCCAAGACAGGCTCCTATCGCCGCTCCTGCACAGAGGCACTTTTATGTCTCTGAGCCTTGATACACAAACAACTTGCAGAAGAGCTGCTGATCTGAGCGGACCCTCGCTCCCCCAGGGTGTGAGGCAATCTGAAGCATCTTATCCACCAGCCCCTACTGCATTTACCAGCTGGAGCTCAGAGCTTCTATGTACACAACGACCGGAGAGGACCAAGCACAGTAATGTGCTAGCACAGGGCAACTTAATTCTGGGATAAAGCTGTTAATTCTGCACTGACAAAGTGATACCCCACGTTACTTCCCAACCTCACGGTGAGGTGGTGTGACATCCGTTATTGCCTTTGCTACTCAATGCTGCGGTGTCTGTTTGAATTAATGGAAAGACTACAAAGAAAACTGGCAGTGGGAATGATGCACACTGAATCCCAGGGCTATTCTATAGGAAAATAAAAAGAAATAAAGAATATGTGTGCTAAGCACTGGGTGTCCTGACTAGCGAAGGATGCAGGAGCCGGGCCAAAACTATTAAAATCTGTAATATAACGTGTTTGCTTGTCAAGCCTGCTTTGAAGCTGTTGATAGATGAGAAATAAACTAAAGAGTTTGGAAGGAGGAGCAGTGGGGGGAAAGAGCACATATTAATGTGGACTTCCTCTGGAGCAGAATTAGAGCCACACTTCCCACTATTAACACAGGATCCCAGGATTACCTTATTTTCCTTAAATTGTGTAAGTTTGTTTTTGTGCTTTATCCAAGGTGCACCTGTACAAGCCCATCTCTGTATTAGTTACAATTTTTACATTTTAAATGGCATTTTTCTAATAAAATGTGAGAACAACCATAGGAAGATCGTAATTATGCTGTGCTTAAGACTTCTATTCATTATAAATCCCTTTCTGTTATGCGATACCTCTCCTGTGAAACCCAGAGAAATGTCTTTTATGCTTAGGGTAGCCGACGAAGACCATTTGTGGGTCTCTAGGCTGATTTTATCTTTCCAGAAAATTAAAAAACAAGACACATTCTGTGCATCAAGCCATACTGCTAAAACAAAAAGAAGCACATGATATGATAGCTCCTCTGTTTAAGGCAGTATTCTGCATGAGAGACGTAGCAAGTGCAGCGTTGTTTAAAAATGATGCAAACAGAAAGCTTTGCAGCTGTCTTCATACGGTTCTTTAGCATTTCAGCATTTAAACACATGGATCACATTAAAACACTGAAATCAGAAATCTACTGGTTCTATCCAGCTCTGACAAACTCTTAACTTACATTTTTGGAGGCAAGGAAGCTCATGCCCTTTGCCACCTGGTAAGAAAAGCTTAGTAGATCTTCGACATCTAGAGCAAGCTCATCATCTTCCAACATAGAAAGGGTAACATCCTGATCGGTGTAGGATCCTATGCAATATAAACAACAGCTTTTTAGCTGACCAGGTATAATCATTTAGAAACAGATTTGTATTAGGTTAAACAAAATAGTGATCTTAATAAGTACCAGACTAGAGCCACATAAATAAATAAATAGCCCACCACCAAAATGCAAAAAATAATATTGATACTCCATTTAAGTGTGAGGAAAAAACAAGACACTGTAATTTATCATATCAGTCTTTTTTAAGCCTTCCCATATCAATTAATGGATTTTAATTCTCCCCACCCATGAAAGAAAATTATGATGAAACTGAAAAAATCCATGAAGCCCTCCTCTCTGCACTCCCAGCAGCAGACAGAATTCCTTGCCTCTGTACTCACCAGATTTCACTGGGCGTTTTTTATCAGCTTTTGGTGGGACTGAGTATGACACTCCTGGTTTCATGTCCATGTACTCATTGGCAACATCACTGTAGAGGCAGCAGATGAAATAAAACATAATTTAGTGAAAAGGTCTCAGAAACCATCCAAACAAAAAGCCAAGGTTATGCCAACCCTCTGAATATAATGCTTTAAAAAGATAAGTACATTGGAAACTCATGGGTCTGCAAAAAAGATGAGGAAAGGCCTGTACAGAAAGAGAGGTACAGCTAACCAAAGACCTCAAAAGGCTGGAGTTTGGCTCAGGTGAGCAAACAAAAACTTTCATACGTATACTGTTTATACAGACTTCATTCTCTATAAATTAACATCCAGGTGTTTCACAGGACCTGCCAGTGCTTCCTCCTTCTGCTTAGGCCAACTTCTACCAGAATATTTCAGCAACTCAAGTGGCAATTGAAATGCAGAAGACAAATGGTAAAAGACCTTAAATTCAGAGATTCCCAAGTTCCAAAGGGGATTCCTATGCGTTTTGAAGAATCAGCCGAGTCTTGGGACAGCCATCTGCTACATTTTTTAAGTTTTCTTATTGCTATATATAATTCAAACGTACAGACTTTCATACTATATGGTTTATAAATATAGAGTTAGGCACCTTTAGAAATGATGGATGTACTTTGGCATTTTTCACTTCTTTGCCATTAGAACTCATATACATAGCCTGAAATATCTGCTTAGTTTATGAACAGTAAATGCAGCCACAGAGCTAACATAGAAAGGAGTAATGACATCACCAATAGCTTTAGTCACCACTACAAAACACATCTGATGCATTTCGAGCTTGCAACTTTACAGTAAATACTAATATGGGTTGTAGAGCCCAGAGCAGTACCAGGGGCAACGGGCACAAACTGGAACACAGGAAATTCCATCTCAACATGAGGAAAAACTTCTTTACTTTGAGGGTGGCAGAGCCCTGGAACAGGCTGCCCAGAGAGGGTGTGGAGTCTCCTTCTCTGGAGATACTAAAGACCCACCTGGATGTGTTCCTGTTGAACCTGCTCTGGGTGACCCTGCTTTGGCAGGGACTAGATGACCTCTGAAGGTCCCTTCCAGCTCCACCATTCTGTGATTCTGTGAGAATTTGGTAAATACTCAGCCACTAATACTTCATTTTACAATACGTACTCAAGCAGTAAGATTCCTGCACTGAAAAGAGGGCACAAGTCCAATGGCAAACCACAGTTTTGTGTTCATCACCTCAGTGGTCCCACCTCTCCAGGATATCACCAGCTACCCATATGCTACCATGGCACAAACACCTTCACCAGTTCTACCTCTTGCTGGGACAAAGGACTTCCCTACCTCCTAAGGGTCTGCCTGGTTCTTTTGTGTCTGCCAACACAAAGTAATGGGCCCACCAGGGCAATAAACCGACTAAAAATAAAAATAGGCAGGTATTGTAACAGCCTCTCTGTTTTGGCAAGTTATGTCTTTGCAATGGGAAGGAGCGAGCAGGAAATCTGCTTGGAAACGTACCTGGAAAAAGCTCTGGGCTGGTATCTAAAACAGAGCAGTTAAAAATATATAGATGAAGAAAGAGTAAAAAAAAAAAAAAAAAACCAAAGTAGAAGAGCAATCTCAGAATCGTGACACGGGTAGTGTCATCGCAAAATCTACTGAGCTGTCGGTGGCAGCCTGCCTCTGACACTGAAAGGCGCCGGTTTGACTTTGTGAGAACTCGTTTCTGAAGGCAGGAACTTAGGAGAGCTCAGAGTATTAACAGCCCCAACACTGGGGGAATTGTCATTCAAGCTGCTAAATGAGCACTTGCCAACGTTTAACAGGAACGATAAACACAAATACGTATGAAAATTGGAGCCAAGGAGTTGCATGAAATAACTACAGGAAATTTGATAAAGAAGGAAAACAGAGAGTGTATGTACACAATCAATCGCGCTCTGTTAGAATAAACCACCCACTGTACAAATCATCTCTTTAATTAAATTGTTTCCTTGCACAGCAAAGAATCTTCAAAGCCCGCTGCATGAAAGATTTCTCCACATCTCTTATCCCTAATAAACTTTGATATCTCCTCCTTCTCAATCTTCTAAAAACACAAGTACATTTCAGCCAGTCATACTTACGCCGCAGGCTCTGCCTGATGCAAAAGGTTCTCATAAACTGCTGTTTCTGCATGTTCTTCATGTTTTGGACAAATAAATGAATCTCGTTTCCGTCTCAGAAAATTTAAAAGATCACCATAGCAGCAATATTCTGTAATGACCAGCGTGGGACCTGTAGATATAAATGAGGTTTAGAAAGCAGGTGAGTATTGTTTTTAAAGCAGAAAACCTTACATAAAGATAGCATTCAGCTGAGCACACAGGCTAGGCTATTAAAAAATCACACTGCCTAGTGCTGTCTAGACTTGAAAAGTTGTAGAAAAGTAACCCGGCATCTTCCCTTTCACAGATCAGCAACTATGGTCCAGCTAAAGCTGTGTCGCTCCCAATTAATTTCCCCCCCGTCAATAGCATTGCATTGTACAAAAATTAAACAAATAAGTCTTTTTCTCTTTTTTCATGTGATAATGTTTCTGGCCAGACACATCTGTTTGATTTTGCTCACTTCCTGAAGGAAGTTATTTGTTCCAAACGTTAGAGTAATTCAAGCTTCAAACATTAATCCTTTTGATTCACTTCTGTTTACAGTAGAGCTTCACACTCCTTCAGTAATGTTTTGGAAATGATGTAGAGTGTTATATTCTGCAGTATAATAGGAAAAATCATTCAAACAGAACAGCCTGCTGCGACTGAAAACTACATTGCACAAGGCCTCAGAATATTAAAATTAAATCGGAAAGGAGAATCAAGTCATCTCCAGCACAGATGTTTATAGATCAAATATATGTTTTCTGAGTGAATGACTCCAGCGATGGCCCTTGAATATGTAATTGCACTGCGTGTTATTTCATCTGTAAGGTTATTCTCCGCTGCCGCTTCCTAACCTCACTAGTTTATTTCCATTTTTCTGCAGTTAAAAATTATAGCTTTCCTAATAGCAAAAGCAGTGTTTGTGGCGGGGTTTTCTTACAGACGCCACATTTTTTCAGCTGAGACAGACACGCACTCAGGCCAGCAAGTCTACTTTGTTGACTGCTTAAACAAAATTGTTTCATCCTAGCTTTAAATCATTAAAAGCGAAAGTGAGAAATGCTGTGCCTCCACCTCAAACTATGAATTTTTACAAGCTCCTTTTCTTTGAAAAATGGAAGCAAAAACTTAAAGAGCAAATATTTGTATAAGAAGCAACACCATCTTTCATATTAAAGTGCACATAGATTAAAAACACAGGACTGTATCACTTTGTATTGACACTTCAGCTGTTTTGTAGCTTTTACTATGTATGAAAACAAACTTATTAAGTTAATATTAGATGTGAAACATTTGGGTTGTGCAATAATTTATTTGGAAAATTCTTTTCCTCAACTGTCTGCTGCTTAGAATTTGTAACTTCACTGGTGCCTTAACAGATACATTTACAGTTTAAACAGAAGGCTGGAAGACTACACAAGACAGGCCTGTTGACTTCACCTTGGATACCAACAAGGAACCAGTTCACGTATCTTTCCTCATTCGTGAGAAACAGTGCGGTCGAGGAAAAAACTTGCCCTGTGCATTTTGTCACCTCGCAAGAAGAACAGGCACAACGGCTCACATAAAAGAGAATTAGCAGCAACCGTCCTTTTCAGTTGCAGCTACAGCAGCCTCATTACTGCTTTTAGGATGAGCCTAAAAATCTAGATTCACATATTCGCAGGTGATAGTCATGATGATCTGCAACCTGCCTAAGCAAGAAATGTATTTAAGATTTCTAAACTTAGTGGCACCGGATTCTTCTTCACAACGTTCCTCCTTCTGGTGATAAAAAAGGAACAGAAATAATCAATAATCTGTTGATAATCCCACCTCCAATAGTGCAAGCTCCAAGCAGATTCACGATATTAATGTGGTTTCCAAGGTAACTCAGCACTTTAAGCTCTGACATCAAGGCTTCTCTTTCTGTTAAATGGGCACTTGCTGCAAGGCAAAGCACAGTGTTCAGAACGTAACAGGAGGAAGTGAGAAAAAACTGCGCGGCACATTACAGCAACTTACGTTTTAACATCTTTACTGCTACTGTCATAGCAGCATCAGATTTAAATAGACCATAAGCGGTGGCTTCAACAACTTTTCCAAAAGCTCCAGCACCAAGGGTTTTACCTAATAAAGCAAAACAAAAGACTCTGTAATGAGTTGGAGCAGTTCTTCCTGAATGGTTCAACATTTTATTTTATGATATCAAGGAAGCTATTGCAGATACGCCTGCTTGCTTTTTCCCCCAAGGTAAGTATGAGCAATTATCACTATCTGCATTATCGCACAACGTCCTTTTGACAAAACCCTGCTGTGTTTGACCAAAGTCTCATAGGAGACCTCAAGGTTTCACCTTGCAGATGAAGTTAAACAAATCTAAACTAACCAAAACTCAACCGGTTTCTAGGAAATTCCCATTTGTGATCATAAGGAAGTTGCGTTGGGTCTATGTAAACATAGTTGTTTCCATTTATTTCTTCAACAACTTTCCACTGAACTTCGTATTTGGGTTTCTGGAAAAGAAAGAGAACGGCTGTCACCACCGAAGCCACCACAGGCAGCTCACGCAGCTTCCTAACTCAGGCAGAGGGCCTTCTGATTTTACCTGCAAATATATGTACACCAGGATCATGACTATGATGCACATCAGTCCTGCAGCAACTCCAAACGCGATTAGTAAAGGGGTGAAAAGGGTATGGGTACGGATTTGTTCTGGAAAGAAACAGAGAAAAAATCTGCTTAAATACTGAACAAGAAAAACTGTATTAAAAAGTTGCAGGTGAAAATCTTTCCTCGGTTCCTCCTTGTGAAACATGGCTTGGGGTTTTGACTTTCCCAGATATGCTCCAGGTCCACCAGAATGGCTTTCCTGAATGAACTGGGGGGGACAGATTTGGCATAGAAACCATCCTGTTTGTTGCCTCGGGAGTCTCAACTTCATCAGCTCAGGAGGTCTGACACTCTGTCAAATTAGGTGAAAGAAAGAAGTTTTTTTCCGAAGGCCTAATTTCTTCTCTTTTTTTCCCTCTAAGTACGATCAGCACAGTCTTTACAAGTAGGGGTTGTGTTGAGCATCAAAGGAATACCATTCCAGTAAAACCCATCTGCCCCAAATCTGGCTTATCTGTTTATATGTTGTAGCTGGGTGTAACAGAGAAAAAAGAATTAGCGGAACACTTGATTTTGCGAAGAGGAGCACAGATTTACAAACACATTTGGAGTCATCTGTGTTCTAGTGCTTTTACCCCCCTCCAGAAACCCACAAATACTGCTACAAAACTCATAAGCCCTTTTGCCGTATGTTGCTGTTACTTCTTTTACAACAGCAGGGCCCTTAGGCTCCAGTCAAGTTCAGGACTACATTTTCCTGAGACATTGTGCAAACATTAAAAACATGCATTTTTTTCCTCAAACAACAATAATAAAAAAAAAGATGGCCTAAATAGTTAAAACAGACAAAGACAGGAAAAGAAAAGGGGAGATAAAGAAAGCCAGTGTCGTGCTGTAGGTGGTTTGCCCCTGTGCTGCACAGACAGAAGAAAACCAGCCACCTACTGCGCTGCAGATCTGAAGCCATAAAAAGATGCTACCACAATATTCATTGAAAAATTAAAGCAATGCTTTGACAGGCAGAACATGCGGCATAATACGTTATCATACCCTCAGCCACAGCACCGTGAATTTTCTTAGGGCAAAGGCAAACCATTTAAAATCCTCTTACAGAAAGAGCTGAAAGGCACCCATGTTTTATGGTCTCATTCACTCCAGCCGCTACCTTTAATAGCAAAGTTAAAGAAAGCAGAGCTCTTGTCCCCGTTGCTGGAGGCCTCGCAGCACACGGTGCCGGTGCTCCTGAACATGCTGGCGTTAATGGTGCTTTCCACCAGGATTCGTTCAAACGACGGCACTGATGAATTTGTGTAACTGGTTTTGACATCCATGGGGGATATTGTTGGTGAATCAAAACACCTGGGAGAAACAATACTGACAGTTACCTGCCACGGATGGCTACCTGGAATGGATGACAGGTCCTGATGTTGAAGCAGACAGTCCCTGCCAGACCATCAGATAAGTAAACAACACTACTCTACAGAGGCGTTGAGCTGAAGATCTTATCCTCAAAGCTTAGCCTACTCACGATGTCTCATTGTCTTCTGTGTAGTGGGTGAGATGGATACATACACCAAGCCTGACCCAACTGAACACCATGAGGTCTTTGCATCAGCTTTTGGGTAGAGATACCTACAGGTCTGTAAGTCTACTATGGGTTTTGTACTGCGCAACCTGTGCCTCCAACTTCAGCTTTGAGCACTTGTGGCATATTATCTACTCTGGAAAACTTTCCCCAAGCATTGTTTTACTACAGCACCAAAAAAACCCCATGATATACATACAACACCACCAAGCTGATATGCAGCCAGAAAACAGCCAGTTCTGTTCTCTCGAGATGCTGCCTCTCCTTTACATAGGCATAAAACAAATTATGAAGGTAGGAGACCCATGACTTCCTAGTACAAGGTCTACAACCACGGGGTGGAAGTCAACCAAAACTTTCAGACATGCTTCACAAATGCTCACTTCACAGTTAAGCTCTACAGTCTTTTTAGAAACGTGCTAACTAGACATCAGGTTTTATTCGTAACTTGTTTACTTGTCATATGCTTCATGTGAATAGAAATCTAATTACTTTATGCCTTGAAAAATTATATCATTACACAATAAAACAAAAGATAACAGCCGTATTCACACGTGAGTCTGTGACTGTCACTCTGTGAAACTGCATACAGAACATGTGTCATTCGGGGCCAAACTGATACAAACCTTAGCCAGCCTGCAACAGGGAGAAACTTTGGCTTTTGCTTTTCTGCAGCAGAAAATGTTGGTTATTCCCCTTTCAAGGTCAGAATGCAAAGGGGAATAATGAAACGTACCCCTTCTTTCGCCTCAACCACTGCAAATAATGCAATGCCAAAAATGATGAAAATAGTGATGCAACGTTTGAACATAACTGTTACCGAGTCATTTTCTGTTCTTAATTTTTAATTATAAATTGTGTGTGTTGCATTTAGAATAACATTTGGAGACTCCCATTTACTTAACTTACCTCTGCTCGGTTCCTGGGCAAAAATACCAGTATATGGTAGGGGCTGGGAATCCAGCTGCTACGCACTGGAGAATACCATTGCTAAGTATATCCAGAGTGAGAATCTCCGGTTTTGCTGCAATAAACACAAACGAGAGTCACACGTTAGGGGAACACGGGATTTGCATTGCCATTTGCTCTCTACCCCAGCAACTCGTGTGTATCATGGACCGTGGGATTACCCGGGTGAGCAGAGCTTTGCGTGCTTAAGGGCGTCAGGGTCTGAACAGTGCTTGTCCCGCAAGCACTGACCATCTGTGACATTATCAGTTCTTACACTGAATGCTTGGGCTGGATTTCAGAATAATACCTTACTTCCACTGGAAATCTGGTTTAATGAAAGATCCTAAACCAGCAAAGCTCAGAGCTTAAACAACCCAGAGAAGTGTGTGCTTGGAACAAGAGCACAGTTCCCGTTCCTGCACAGCACAACTTTATCCTCCTGTAAAAAGGACAGTTTCTTCACAGTTATAAGCGTACTAAATCTGTCAAACCACATCTCTCTTACATCTGCCCTCTGTATTAAATATTACCACCGCAGCCAGAAAAGGAACTGCAGGGCAAGGCAACCAGTGCAAACAAGAGTCCCCACAGAGGACACACGTCCCTCTGAGATACCACTACCGAAATGCCCCTCTGCCTAACGCTCTGAAACACCGCACACAGAGCAATATTACACTGAACTTATTAGTTTTCCGAACAATAATTCATAATTGCTGTGGCAGTTTAGAAAGCAATCTAGAGCAGAACCAGAGCTGGTTCAGGAGATGCTGTTTTGAGCACGGCAGGAAACCAGAGCGATCAGGTGGACTTCACAGGCTTCAGCCAAGGGGACCGCCAACAACGTCTGGCAAATATTAGCAAGATGTTTTTCTTGGAGAAACTTGAATTAGAGGCCTTATTTCCCTTAAGAGCCTTGGCTTCCTTGCAAAACCACTCACAAAAAAAGTTAGTGGGAAAAAAAACAGACTATATTGCAATGACGCTGCTCACCTGACAGGTACAAGTTAAGGCTCCATTATCGGTTAACACAACTTCACAAAAATATAAGATGAACTTCTAGTACTCTAGAGTTGTGAAGCTGTATAGACTACACTGGGAACACGCCAATTTATTTCAGATAAAATCCACGTACAAAGACTGCGCAGCGTTAGTTTTTAATGAATATTCTACTTGCTGATTAAATTAGAGGCAATAAAGCACACGTATATTCTCAATCACATAGCATCTCCTCATGACTCATGTTACAGGAACCGAATGTTCTTTCATTTCAAAATGTTGTGTTTTATGCAAACCACCGAGGACCAAACATTGTTGCAAAATGTTGAGACGGATTTTCAGCATTACTCATTTGGTGAGGGACTTTTTGAGAGCGCACAGCATCCCGCTCACCCACCAGCGCTCACGGAATACACATAATGCACATTTCCAAAACTCCTATCAAAGGGGTTGGATTGTGACATTGTAATTAGCTAATCTACTACCCTTGTGCAAGCAATTTGATTAGGCATATGCTATCACAGAATGGCAGGGGCTGGAAGGATCCTTCGATGACCATCTAGTCCAGTCTAGTCACCCAGAGCAGGCTGGACAGGAACACGTCCAGGTGGGTTTTGAATATCCCCAGAGAAGGAGACTCCACACCCTCTCTGGGCAGCCTGTTCCAGGGCTCTGCCACCCTCAAAGTAAAAAAAGGTTTTCCTCATATTGAGATGGAATTTCCTGTGTTCTAGTTTGTGCCCGTTGCCCCTTGTCCTGTCACCAGGCACGAGTGAGAAGAGTCTGACCCCATCCCCTTGACATCCACCCTTTAGATATTTATAAGTATTGGTGAGACCCCCTCTCAGTCTTCTCCAGGGTGAGCAGACCCAGGTCTCTCAGCCTTTCCTCATAAGAGAGGTGGTCCAGTCCCTTGATCATCTTCATAGCCCCCGGCTGGACTCCCTCCAGTAGTTCCCTGCCTTTCTTGTACTGGGAATCCCAGAACTGGGCATATGCTATGCTCTAGGCAACATTACAACACAATGTAATTAAAGAAATTAGAGAAATTTGAAGTCAAATATAAGAGGAAAACGAACATTAAGCCCCGGAAAAAATATTGTGCCAGATTTGGGCTGCATCTAACACACAGAGAGGGAAAATGTCCACATTAATCAGACTTTTTTTCCATTGTAAAAACCTAAATAAAAGCATGATCATGTGGACTCATCCTGCAGCAGTGGAGGGTGAGGATGGGGTTAATGTCTCCAGCATCCTGGGCAGAGTGGTCCAGCCCTGGTGCCACGGGGAGCTGAGCTCCAGCAGCCTGGTGAGAACCCATGGCCTGAGAGCAGCTCTACCCTTGGCACCCCCCCCCCGTGAAAAGCTTTGATGTGGTGATTAACACGATCAGCCTGGGCTTCTTCCTCACCCACCAGTACAGATGCTCTGGGGAATGCTGGAGCAAAGATGGACTGGCTTGGGCAAACAGATGCCAAGCTGTCACTGAGCATCTTCTTTGTAAAAGAGATTTTATTGTAGTAGGTTTTATGACTCTCACTGCCTAATTATCCCTGGTATCAGACAGACTCCTGATGACTAGACTTTGCTTACTGTTTCAGCTTTAACCCTTTACATATTTAATGTTTCATTACATTACTTGGCATATATACATATCGCCTTCCATAATCAGTCATTAGTTGCCTTAAACTTCTAATTTCACTAAGTTTATTAACAGCTTTTCAGCTTTTATTAATGTTGATTCTGAATGTAGCAAAGAGGACTTCTAAAAGGTCACTCCTATTTTAACTCAATGCTCTTGTGCATTTAATTGCTTTCTATTGCTGATTCCCTTTTCTTCATCATTAACAAAGTAAATGCCTAAAAAGTAACATTTAATAGGTATTGTCTGTCATCGCAGTCAAAGAGAGACAGACAGCTTTCCTCCTGGAGTCACATTTTCTGGACTGGAACAAATCTTTTTTCTAATATTACGGCGACTCCTCATTTGTTCACTGCATGTTCCAACAGAAAAAAAATCCCTGAGCTCGGCTTTACGTGATGTACAATACCATGACCAGTTTTCTCTTCGCAGCATGAGCCCCAAACTACACAGGTAATTTTTTGTTGACTATAATTAAGCCCAGATATTATTTTGCACTAAGCTCAGATCCTGGTTGGAAGATTCCTCCACTAATTGCTAGACACACCGTACCTTGCCACTCTGGAGATTTCGACAATTTCCTAATTGTAACTCAGTTCGGCGTGCTACTTGTCAAATTGTAATTTTCTCTTTGGCTCTTAATTTCAGAGCTCCTTTATGTCACATTTACTATGACTGACTACTTTTTTTTTTTTTTTTTTAAGCAATTTAGTATTGTTTCAGATTAGCATATGCAATTGCTAAATGTGTTTAAATCCAAGGCAGGCATTTCTGCACAGGGTTTTTCATGTCTTTCAGCAAATGCTTCAGCATAAATTCTTGTTTATGTGAAGACATTCTCCTGATTATGAATCCTGTTTTACCTGTTTGATTACTTTCTGCTGATTACTCGACCAAGCCAGAAGAGTAAACATCACGAGCTACATCCCAGGAATTTATGCAAAATCCCTGCTGACAACAATGCCAGGTCAGGACACACCATTAGATCAGGATCTGACCCACCCTCACATGACTCCCAATGTCAAATAATGTGGTACACTGTCGTGCAGTTTGTGTTTCACACTTAAATGATGAGCATCTTACCAGCCACTGAAAACATGAGGCTATTTTTCTTAAAAACAAACCCCTAGAAGGATCAATCCATTTCACCTCTTCCTTTCAAAATGAAAGAAATATTTGCAGGAGCTTATTCAAAATGCCAAAAGAAGCTCTTTTTGAGTCAAGTGTCTCAAATCCATCTGCTTCAGCAACGTCTCCAGTCCACTCCAGGCCACAGTGCTTGGTAACCTGGGCTCCACTGAGACGGCTTAAATGTCCTCATTGCATCCCAAGGCTGATCTTACTACTTATAAGTCGGGAAGCAGGAGTGAAGAAGACTTGCACGCTATTGGTGGCACAGACAAGCCACTCAGAAGAACTAAGCCATCCATGCTTCTTCCTGCCTTGGCCATACTGCTTCACCATGCTATTGAGGAGGGCCACGAAGATGATCAGAGGGCTGAAGCAACACTCCTATGAGGACAGGCTGAGAAAGTTGGGGTTATTCAGCCTGGAGAAGAGGAGGCTCTGGGGAGACCTTACAGTGGCCTTCCAGTACCTGAAGGGGACTACAGGAGAGATGGGGAGGGACTCTTTATCAGGGAATGTAGCGATAGGACAAGGGGTAATGGTTTTTAAACTGAAAGAAGAGAGATTTAGATTAGATATTAGGAAGAAATTCTTTACTGTGAGGGTGGTGAGACACTGGAACAGGTTGTCCAGAGAAGTTGAGGATGCCCCATCCCTGGAGGTGTTCTGGGCCAGGCTGGATGGGGCTTTGAGCAACCTGGTCTGGTGGGAGGTGTCCCTGCCCATGGCAGGGGGTTGGAACTAGATGATCTTTAAGGTCCCTTCCAACCCAAACCATTCTGTGGTTCTGCGCTGGTTTCCTAACCATGACCCCAGGGGTTTTCAGCTTTTATCAAGTAGCAGATTCCTCAAAAGCGGCAATGCAGAGCTCTGCATGAAAACCAACACCTTATGATGACAAAACCGTGATGGGTTTTTTTAAGTTACTGTGCCCAGACTGCTCCCAAGCAGCCTGCAGAGCCTGGGAGAGATGGGAGGCCCACGGACAGCCCCTTGCTCCAAACACAAGTATGGCGCTGTAAGTCAGAAAACACCATCCAGCCTCATCTGAATTGACAGCTCCAAGTGCAACCTGCAATTTCTCCCATTTCTTCTCAGTAATTAAACTTCTGGCTCAACAATTTGCTCCACTAATCTGTAAAATAGTAGAATTATCCCTCCTGACTGTAACCCACACTCATCCATGGTGGCAAAGGACATCTGAGGTCACCAGTGCCCTCATCTCAGAAATCACAGCCGGGAAATGGAAAAGGCATAAGAATACAAATTACAACATTCACAGATGAAGGAAGAAATGCCACGTTCTGAAAGGAGCCCAAGTGACATTTCTAGACCCGAACTATGGCATTGCTAATAGTGACGCTACAAACGTTGACCTTCAGCGATAAATGAGAAGAATTCAGAAATTACTATCTAGGATTTTGTGCGTTTGTGGACTTCTCCACAGTCCTCTGCATTAGCCTGCGCCCAGAGAAGGACACATCGCTGCCGAAGCACAGCAGCAGCACAGAATGGCACTTGCAGCACATTCTCTCCCTCTCCGTACAGTTCCTCCTGCTGGGCTTGAAGGCACCATTGTCTACCTCACCTTAATTTCTCCAAGTCTGCCTGCAGCCCCCTCCTGGTTTAATTTTCCTTAAGCTTGGCCTTTAGCATCTGCCAATATATGTCTGCTGAGAGCATTAAATTCTCTAACAGGATGGCTCTGCTAAGGACAGGCTTTCCTGAAAGTTTCATTGAATTAATATTGAAGTTTAGCTTTTGCCTTAGAGAATGCTATTTGGAACTGAGAGCGATGCTCTCTTTTACCAAGCATGTCCCAAAAATGACAGCACATGTGTTTGTAAAGCTATGCAGATTTCTCTAAAACAATGGTGATCTATATTATTATACAGAAATATTTAGATGCCAAAGGGCAAAAGTGAATAATTCTCCTGATAAGCTTTCAAACTCTGCATCCAACTCAAATAAATGAATGACAACCAATAGCTTAACTCAGCTGCCAAAAATGCCAATTATAATCCCTGTATATCCTGCTCCACCTTAAATTATCAAAGGTTTATGGTACATGCTTATTTTTGAGATTGGGTTTGCAGGTGCTACAGGTTTTTTTCCAGCATAAACTATCTAGATGCTCTCTGGTAACCTCTGGAATACGTTTGTTAGCGTGTAAGGTCACACTGGATAGTAGGTGGATTTGTGTAAGTACTCTGCACTTTTATATCTTGACATTTAAAGAGTTTTCCAGCATGTGCTCCACTTCAGAAAGCCTCTCAGATGCTGAACCACACTGTGACATCTTGTGCATACATTATGTTGTATAAAATACAATGACTGATAATGAAATATTTCAGACTGTTCACTTTACTTACTTTTCACATAGACATTAAATGTTACAGAGGAGCTGGCATCAGAATTGGACACAAAAAACGTGTAAATGCCTCCTTCTGTTCCTTTTAATCGGGTAAGGTGAAGTTCACTTGTATAACTGTAAAGAAAAAAAGTTAGCATTATTGATGCTCACAACTTGTGGTGAACAGGCAATCACCGTACAGAAGCTGAGGAGTCAATTATTAGCGTGCTGTCTTCTCCTGCAGACACGGTCCATGCCCACACTCTTACCTTGCGTTATGACGGCCTTTGCGCTACAGCATCCCGAAGCTCTGCCACTTCTGACACCCAGATGTGTGCCCACACCACATCCTAGCACCAGGCTGAGACCCCCTGCGCGCCCCCCTGCCTGCTCCTTTTCTCGAAGAGGAGGGAAGCCAGGTACACAACCCAGGCCACGTGTGCTGAGGTGCTACGCTGGATTTCTGAAGGACCAGGGCTCAGGAGAGAACAGCGCACAGCAGAAATGAAAAAAAAGGACTGGGCTCTGCCATGGTGGTGGAGGGAGTCTCTGCAAACAAACAGCTTCACATTCTGATTGTTTCTTATTGGGCAGGACTGGCATCTTGGAGGCGAGTGGTGAGTTTGTGGCCCACTGGTCCTCAGATGGCGTGCTTAGCTCAACGCTATTCCAAATCTGGGTCAGCAGACTTTGCACCAGTGACTGTGGTAAGCCACGTGGACTACGAGATCTTTTATAATCACAATTTTCTCACCATCTCCATTTCCATCTTTCCAGAGCAGACTCTAGTTTGCTGTTCCAAAGTGAAATCGATAGCACTTACAATCATTCATATTACCTGTTATTGCCCACAGTCTTGAACTTGACGTAATGGTCTGATGAATTCTGCAACGTTTCGTTCATGTACATCCAGACTTCTTCCTTCGGTTTCGGATATGCCTCATATTCAACTGTTAAATTTCCATTTTGTCCTGCATTTATATCTATTGTGGTATTCATTGTTGCAAACAAACGGACAAATCCTTTAGCTGATGGCCGTAAGAGAAGAAAAACAATTTCAGGGCCATTTAGAAGATTGTCAGTACTCTAACCACACTTAAGACTACTTCAATATCTAGTGATCAAACACCCAACTGTGAAACAGGAAACCTGATCTCCAAAGCAGAACTTGAACCCTCACCTACCAAACCCAAGGCCACTAACTATATATAGCCATGAGGCACAGGACTTAAAGCAGCTTAACAGAAATAATTCCATCTTCTGGTGATAAATTGCCTCTATTAGCTTTCAGAAAAATGCAAGCACGTGCTTGCTTCTACTCGAGTATTTGCATTGTTCCAAAAAATCAGAGTCACTAAATGTACGGTACAAAAGAAACACTGCGAAAAAAGCAAGATAAATTGATCATTTATGACAATATACTAGAGTATTTAAGGTTTCTTTGTCAAGTGTAATTAAGAACAACATTACAAATGAAGCTATTAAAAAACTGTAATTAGAGAAAAATGTGCTAAGTCCACAGGCCCGGATACCAATTGTTTTAAACTAAGGCATTTCTGTTCATCTACCGCTGGGTCTTAATCTTTTCTTTGGCAGATACCATTTATCATTGTGCAGTTCCCTTCCAAAGTATCATGTGGAGCAGCATCCTTACTGCAATGGCTTTAATTTCATTAATAAACTCATCAGCTTCAGGATTACTCACTTTGAAAAGACAAATTTTTCAGTCCTATTACAAAAACTCATATGGGAATTATTGGTTTGACAGGCAGATTGCAATTACAATGAAACACATTTACTGAGAGCGCTTGAATTTAGACCAAAAGTCAATCTCAGATCCCTGCTTCTTCCCACTTTCTAGTAATCAAACTGCTGTGGCCAGCTGGGCACCTCAGCTCGGGAAAGCCGAAGCCAGCGGGGCTTGGTGAAAGCATATGGAGCTGCCAGAGCACTTGACAGCTGCTTCAGAGAAGAAAAGATGAAGTAAACTCACAGCAGGCAGGTACACTCTAAATGCTCTCCATCATTAGAAACGAGAAAAAGGTTTTAAATCTGGAAACCGAAGATTTTTAGTTCTTTCGCAGAGCTTTTTTTCCTATTTTTTCTGTATAAACACAGGAACCCCTATGCACCCTAGATTCAAAATCGGACCCAAGAGCCTGCAAATAAAATTTTAAGATTGTGCTATCAGTCCCCGAAACAGTTCTAGAAACTGTTTATGATTAGATAAATCAACTATTAAAAAATAATTAGGAAATTTACCAAAAATACCCCTTATTCCTTGTAAACTTTTTGGCTAATGTTAAAGCCACAGCTATTTAGAAACCGAAACAATCCCAGGATCTCTCCAGTACACACACTATACCACTTCCCAGGACCCTGGGAGCTGGCACAGTTCAGATAAGTATAGTCAGTTTGAAAATGAATACTGAAAGGCATCCGGGAGACAGAGTTTTGGGTTTTTTCAGTCAAATTTGAGAGGGTAGGGAGAGAAAAGTATCTTGAGAATGAGATTCCAGTTTTTCTCTGGTATTTTTTATTAAATATAAACTTTGCATTTTACTAAATACAAAGTTGTTACTTTATTTTCTACTTTTTATAATGCCATGCTTTATTTTAGTCCTCAGACCTTCCAAAGTCAATCCTTTTTAAAGCCACATTTGCATACATAGTAGTCCTAAGAATTTCTTTAGTTAAGAACTTCCCTCCTCTTACAATAAAAGCTTTCATATTGTTCCCCTTGGGTAAAAGATTTTCTTTCATACTTCACACTGTTTCACTCTTTTACATATGAATTTAGTGCCTCCTGTAACAAAATGAGGAAAACATCCCTGTCGTTATGAGCCCCACCACCCTCGAATGGCAGAGCAAGGTTAAGGGCACTCAAACCTCTGCCACTCTGCTGAATCTGACCCATATGGGTCAGATACTTCTGTTTTCTTTAAGTTACTGGGGAAATAAAACAAGCAACGTAGCAGGAGTAGCTGTGCAACAGAAAAACAGATTTGAAAAGGAAAAAGGACCCAAGGCTGCACTTCCCGCAGTTACTACACCCTTGAACGGTGAGGAGCTGAAACCGTTGTAGCCAACTGCTTAGATGTCTTCAGAATGATCTTATTAGCTATACCAACATGCCCTTAATTTATCAAATTAGCAGGTTTTGGCAGCTTTAAAATTCAAAAGGCACCGTGTGTCACCCAAGTTAATATATAGCAGATTGTAAAACAGTCTGTTATTAAACAAGAGGAGGGAGGGAGTTCACCCACCGTGAAGGGACACGACCCAAAACCCGTGGAAGTGGATTTATCACAGGGGTGAACTCCGGAACAATTCCACGCTGCCTGTGCGCACTGCAATGTTCCTTATGGCATTATTTTAAATAGAGGTATGCATATAGCTTCTACGTAAAAAACACTGACGCACCGATGTCAGCGAAATTTCCCATGCTGGGAAGGCAGGTATTAAAGATACGCTTTGTGCTTGTGCTGCCAAATTACTTAAGCGCAGGGATAGGACCAGGCAAAGGTAAATTACTTGCTTCATTAAGACTGGATTAAATTTAAAATTAAACCAGGAAGGATGAGACAAACCAGAGAGATGGAAACACCGTTGGATGGTTGTTCTAACATCACATTCCAGTAACACGCAAAGGCTTATATAAATTAAAGTAGTCATACACACCACAACACTTCCTCAGCCATCCCATATGGTACCAGTCAGCAATAACCTTTTAATAAAGCAACTTTACTCACTGAGGTTTGGGGGAAAAGAGAGAAATGGAAAGGAAGGCTCCCCAGTGTTCTTGCTTTCCACCTCCTGCTCTTAGAAATGTTAAGATTTGTACAAGAACTATTTACCTAGTGCTTTCAAGGTTACTGTGGCATTGGTTTTTCCGAAAGGGTTTTCTGCTTGGCATGTGAATGCTCCAGAATCATTAACTCCCACTGAACGGATGTTCAATGTTAATTTCCTTTCGTATCCATAATCACCCAAATTTCTGCTTTTGCTTGTAACAATCTGTCGGTAAAAAACAATTAACATCTAAAACACTGTGTATGCCGCATCTTTCCGAGATAAATTAAAAATAGAAGTAATTATAACTTTGCTATATTAATATTCATAACTTTAAACCGGAATAATAAGCCAGCACTACAAACCTGTCACTAGAATCTCTCCATGCAAAACAAGCGTGTGATCAGCTGTCTTTGGGAGATAATGTCCTCTCTTAAGTCCTATCTCTTCCCCTTATTCTTTATTTTATTCCTCCTCAAGCTCCACTATAAGGCAAGAATACTTGTGTGTGTGTGTGTGTGTGTGTGTGTGTGCATTCACCTGCTCCAAGAGATCCCAATGGGAGAGACCAGCCCGAGCCACAAAGCTGGAACTCTATATTTCTTCAAATATTTCAATCATATGGTGAAAAGGGTGTTGCGCCCATCAGACCCAGCTCTCTCTGGCTAAATTGCTAATGCTGATGAAGATGACAAACCGACAGAAGGTTTTATTTGCACTAACAACACTTCTAGCTGTAGGCCTTGATGCAAAATGAACACTGGGTCTTGACTGTCCTAATGCTCAGAAGCTGCAGCAAAAAGTCATTCCAGCTCTGAAGAGACCTGGTCATGGCACACTTTACAGGGCATCCTCACTCTGGAACCTGCTTCGCTTCTCCATCCATAGCAATCCAGATTTATTAACCTTACAGGCAACTGGAAACCTCATTTTCTTTCCAAAGCATTGAGTATATCATGACTCTATGCCTATGTATGGGTGCTGGAACGAAATAAAAAATAAATGCTTTGAGGTGTTGACTTTAGTTTCTGTGAGAATGCTCGGTGTGGTTAGAAAGACTGATAAATTTACACTGATTAATCCAAATGCAGACCTGGACTGTTGCGATTTTCTAGTAGAATGATTTCAATTCTTGGAGGTGCCATGAGGTTCTAGATGCATTTTGATTCCTCCTGTACTACAATAATCACAAATAGCAGTTTGGTCTGTATGGATGTGCTTGCTTATAACAAGTATCCTAATTTTCAAAAGTGGTGATAACTTCAGTCATACAAGGGAAGTATTTTGTGGTTTTTTTCCTTGGACCTATTCAGCGGAAAATGTAATTCTGCATCTATATAAACATGAATTTTGTGTATTCTGTTTCAGTACAAAATTTAATTTGATAGTCAATATTTAAAAGATAGCATCCCATGCTATTTACCAGAAAGGACAGAAAGGTCAAACTTATTTGGTCAAAAATATTTTCCTCGTGGCTTTTACTCATAAAATGAAAAGCGAAAAAGCATAAAAAGTTAAGGGAAGACACGAATTTAATCATATGGAAACAAAGAGGGGGAACAATAGAAGAAATTAAGTTCTCAGATGAAGGACTTGTAGTTGACCTTGGCACGGGACCAAAAGCCCCATCTGCACGTCCCATGCCGCCCTCATGTCATTTAAACCTCCTCAACCCTTGGAGCTGGGAGGTGGGATTTCTGGAGCACTTAGTGGGAGCAGCTCTGCCAGAGCCGGCGGATTAGCTAAGCACGCCATACCCAGCCCCAGGGAACAGGCCTCCCCTTTGCTATTCTGCTCGAGGAGATGCGATTTATCCAAACACCACAGCCTCACAGAAGCCTTTTTTCCGTACACACGTGGACTGCGAATTACGTATTCTGGTCACTACTCTTAGCAGTACGAGACCAGCCAATTAGCACGGGAGGGTATACAGCAGGAGTTACTAACAGGTCTTCACAAGGGCTTTTAATTCATTTAACTTTCAGGGTATACCCAGAAAAGCAAGAGGCTTTCCTTGAAAACCACCCGGTGTCTGCTGCTCATTTCCAAGGCAGAGCTGGCCGCACGCTGGCTGGCCAGGGGAGGGGATCTCCCTGCCCCTCCTCTGCAGAATCGCTGCGCTGCCGCTAACGAACTCTCCTGGAGCACTTAGCCAACAATGAATTTAATTTGGTGATGCCAGGCAGTAACTTCATCTATCGCTACAGACAGAAGCCAGTTCACCGGTTCATTTTTCCGAACGTTCCCAGTTAGGGAGGCACACCATGTAATTTAAATGAATTAATCATTCCTGCGAATGCTTACTACTATTCCTGTCACATACAATCCCATGCTAATTAGCAGGTATTTTACTGTTAATGATAACGCCTAGAATATGTAATTTGCAGTCCATGTGTTGATATTTGCAGCTCCCATTGATTGCAATGTGATGTGTAGGCACTCTGTGCTTCCGTATTTAGGCAGCCCAACAGAGGTCACCTAAACTTCACATTGAAAAGCCTAATTTTAATTTCTGTTTGGGAAGAGAAGCCCATGAGGATGCTTTCCCTCCCAGCCATCCGCGTGGGCACAGGACAGTTGTTGCTGGCCTCTCACCAGTCTGTGGGATGCAGAACCTTTGGAAACGCAGCGAATCCCAAACGATCCAGCATCTGGTGTCCAGGACAAGCATGGGAGTATCTTCAGAGAGTTTGTGTACTAAGCATATAGATAAACAAATAAAGGCACTCACCCCGCTTTTGTGATAAACCCAACGAGCTTGTACGCTGCTATCCACATCTGTGATTATGCATGTAACTTCGAACTCTTCCCCTTCTTTGAGAAGCTCGTAGCTTTTGGATAAGGTGATGACAGGAAGAGTTTTATGAACTGGAAAACAATTTAAAAGTGCGTTACTTTTCATTAGCTTCAGAGCTTCCAAGGGGGGATAAAAATCAACAGTCATTAACTTTCCAATAAAATTTCAGGCCTCCGAGTGGTATTCAAATTTCTTTAACATATTACAGAGTTGTTCCTTTACAACAAGCACATTTCTGCTTCAATCTCCCTTCAAATTACACTTAAAGTTAGATAATACTTGTTAGAGCGTAGCAACTTGCATGAAGAAACTTGAATGATGTTGAACCGTCAATGAGATGATTCATTCCATGACAGCGATTAAAAAGTTGCACTCTGGAACCGAAAACACCGTGAGGATCAGCCTCTGAAGAACCGCAGCCTAGCATTAACTGCGGCTTTTAATTAGAAATTACTACAGCAAACACAACCGACAGGTCCCTGGAAAGCCCCTGATGGACAGCCTAGGAAGGACAGGTAGAGCTCAAGGACTTTAGCACACCTGTCCCTGAAAGCACCACAACCTCTGCTCATGGTGAGGGTTCACAGAGGTGGCTGAAGCCAAGACCATGGACAAGTTCCTCACCCAAGAGGTAGGTGGTTCCAAGCTGCTGTACCCCTGGTCTGCTTTTGTGTGTCTTTTGTCAACAGTCAAGTATATCTGAGGATTATGTGTGTCTTCTCTTCCACTCGTCCTCTGTTCCCTCTACAGTTTGTTTTTCTGTTTTCTTCACAGTTTCTTCAAATTTTCCTCATTTATGAGACTCCACTGAACTTCCCACTAAGGCTTTTACACAGGAAGACTCACTTTCAAACCGTGAATGCAACAGACATCAGATAAGGCCTTCCAGACTCTCTTCCTGCCTCTGACACAGGCTTTGTGGTTGTCTTAGGTAAATTATATGAAACTTTGGGAAACTCCACGCTTTTCAGCTATTCACACTTGAACAATAATGCTTTCCTCGTGTTCTACAGATGAGAACAAAGAAATGTTTGCTCTGTTCAGATATAAAGGCTCACATAAAAATGCCCCCCTGGCATTCAGCAGGACCCAGGAGAAAGAAGGAAGCCAGTGCAGAAGGCGTGCTGTGTTCTCACCCGCCAGCAACAGCTATGGACAACCGAAAAAAAAAAGCTGTAAGTCCATAAAGCCCCTCATTGTTTGGAGAAGGGCTGGACAGAAACACTCCCAGTGCTATGGTAGCAGAGCTGGCGTGTGTCTGAGTGTGCCTGCACAGCTCCTTCTTTCATGGAAGCCTCTTCTGTCTGTCTGCATCCGAAGCTTAAATCTGGGGGTCTGAGGGCCACCAATGCCCACTAAAGGGTCTGCAACACACTTAAGACTTCAGCCAAGGAGAAAAGGGGAGTTTCACCTGGTGAACTCAACAAGGATTGAACACTAATTACAACACTGATGGCCTCCAGCAGATGCTTCCGCTTACTGCACTGTCTCCAGACAGAGACGTGGGCAGAGTGCCCAGGTCCCACTGACCACCTACACCAAGTCACACCCTCCCATCTGAAGTCACTGCTCTATCGAACAAGTACAGGCTTTTATGCCGTAACAAAATGAAATAGTCCAATACTACAATTTGCATTCTCCTGTGTCAGAGATATGTCAGTTATTCCAATCAACTGCTTGCTTTCTTTGGCCATCACTGAAAAAACAGTTGAAAGAAAACCCTGTTACAGAACAAACACCAGAGACAGCAAGAATGGGCTTGATTTTTGTCATCATAGGAGAATACCAGAGATGCCTGCACTGATAAAACTTTTGTTCTCTACTCATTAATTTATTATTCATTAAAATGCACTATATCAGAGTTTCCAACCCACCAGGAAAAAAGGCTTCTTCAATTTGCCACAGCAAACTGCAGACTTGAGATGGCCCCCACTGCCTCACCAGCGGGCAGGTCACACAGCAGAGACTGACGGTGACAACTTGGGCATGCGCGGGGACACATCTGGAAATGTGTCCCCTCCATCCCCAGACGGTGCTGCAGCCTCTGCGTGGCACACGCGCCACGGCAGAGACACGCTCTCAGCTGCAGCGAGGGGCCACCTCAGTCAGAACACCCCAGAGCTACACAAAGAGCAAACTCATTGGCTTGCCCCTGAGGAAACGCCGAGCCAGCCCGGCTTTGCTGAACTTCTCCCCTGGGTGTTTATACAGCGGATTAACGACACACGGGGCAACCACAGGCTCCAAAATGCCCAGCCTGAAGTCAACTGTGCAGCCAGGCATTGAAGCCTCTCCTCCTTCCCAAACCCATTAACCACCCAACCCCAGGGCACAAGAACATGTGAAGGTCAAAGGTAGGGCGTCATCAACAGGTTTGCAGAGCTAAGAAGCGATGCATCTGGCAGCTCAGCCACACCACACTCCTCATCGTGACCTGGCCACCTGGTTGCTGTTGTGACCGTCCTCACTCATGGAGATGGAGACAAACAAGGGCCCTCTGCTGTCCCAAGCTCTGCCTCTCCACCAAATCCCTCTTCTTCAATGTCATCCGTCAGTTCCTCCTGCTGTCACTTGTGGGCAACAGACATGTGAGTCAGGCACCCAAATCTCTACCTTGCCTGCACAAACCTGTCCAAACCTCAGGGCACTGGTTTGTCTGCAAAGTTTAACATCACAACCCACATTTTTTCCTAAAATGGTGAAAAAAGCACCTGGAAATCACCAGGAACAGAAAATAAAAACAATCATGACCAAACCTGCTCAGCACAGCCATAGGCCAAATGTCACAAGACCAACTTGTGCCCCTACACAACTTGCCCAGAACAAGCTTTCCAAGCTCACCACCTTCCTCTGGACCACCTCCAGCAGTCACTGGTGCCACAGAGCAATCCCCTGGCACGCAAGCACATCTGGCTTTGAGTAGGAGTAGAGTCCAAAAGCCTCCAGAGGAGACCACCACCTCCAGCTATCCCATGACAAGGTCAGTACACAAGGTGAGGCTTTACAAGACTTCCCATCAGTTCCTGGGAGATAAAGGGGAAAAATCAGGTGCTCTAGAAGAAGGTGAAAATCCTGTGTTACCTGGCCTCACGTTGAGGAAAATGTGCTCCGATATTTTCTCAACTCCGTTGTGCTTGGCCAAGCACTGGTAGCAGCCCTTAAACGACCTCTGCACATTCTTTATAATGATGCCTTTCTGGGGATTGGGAATGAACGTCATATTTTTGGGGAGGGGTTTGCCGTCGCATTTTCTCAGCGTGAAATTTGAAACATCTG
Source organism: Calidris pygmaea (assembly GCA_003697955.1). Lineage (NCBI taxonomy): Eukaryota > Metazoa > Chordata > Aves > Charadriiformes > Scolopacidae > Calidris > Calidris pygmaea. The sequence goes on from QJSC01003367.1 coordinate 4,683,835, forward strand.
GATCTGTGAGCGGGCACACTAGCAGGATGTCACTGTCTTCTTTTCCGTAGATCAGAGAATCAACAAGGAAGAGCACGTTTGGATCTGCGAAGAAACGCAAAGACCCGTCAGAGAAGCTGACATTGCACAGGGAACTTCTGATGACCATAATTCTGCAACTGCGCACTTACATCAAAGAAAGTTTTACATTCAGCCAGTAAAACTGAGTATTACCCAACTCATGTTTACCAAGAGATATTAAATTTTGTCTTAAAAGAGCAGCACAACAGGAGATGTGCAGTTGCATTCGACACTAGACACACTAAAGAATCATGTGCACTAAAAATAATCTTACTGCTTTTTTATTTGGAGATGGAGAATTTTTTTTTGCCTTGTTTAGCTCCAAAACCTCCACCCTCCACCCCCACAACAGTAAACAGATTTTCACAGACCATTAAAAGTAATTTGCTTTTAGCTCATGGCGGGGCTGTAAGGTTTCATACCCACAGGAGGACTTTGAAGAAATTTATGAGCAAATGGAAGTTGAAAAGCACCTAAATTATGGTTTTCACTTCTGTAAAATACACAATCTAAATGAACACACATTGCTACCAGAGGAAGCACCAAACAACTTCTCGCTCTCTCTCCCCTCCCTGAAAGCAGGGGTTATTTTTAGCCTCCTTAGAAAAAAATGGGCATACAAACAGCACATCTGATTGAAAAATTGTCATGTAATTTTTCACCAGGTAACTTTTCTAAAGCATTCAATCTCAGCCAACCACAGCACACAAACATACCATACTTTAAACATTTTTACAACCAAGCCCATGATAGCTGATGACCTTGAAACACTAAGAACCTCACCATTAATAGCGAACCCCAAAATAAAGGATGGTGTGCTGACAAACTTATCTCAGTCATTCTTATGACTTATTTCCNTTTTTTTTTTTTTTTTTTTTTTTTGGCAAACTGGCTCCCTAAAACCTGAATGATTAGCAATCAACAAACCATGACTTAACAAGGAAAACTGAGAGAATCTGGTTAAGATGATGGGCAGTGTGCATTTGTTTTACGACAAGAAGTACCAGGCTGAAAATGAAGCATGGGACTTTAAGTAAGCAATTAGGAAATGCGAAGTTGAAGGTTGCTCATCACTGAACGGAGAAGTTACTGGCTGGTTTCTAGCTAAGAGCAAGAGTGTAGTTTTAACCTCACTTGATACTGCTGTCCAAGAAGCCCCCACAAACCCAAAGCTTTGAAGCATCAGTCTAGAACTGGAGGATGGAGACTACTAAAAAATTAAAAAGTAAAGCACACCTGAACAGAACCAAAGTATGATGTTTTGCACACAGAGATACTTAGAGAAATGCTATGAATAGCTGTCACTCTTGTCTCCCCCTCTGGAAGGGGAGAGACACATGAAAGTATTTGCCTTAGGGAATGCAGGCACAAAGAAGCTCATATTCTTCCCTTCATGGCTTTCCAAACCAGGTACAACTCAGGTAGCACTTGCTTTCTGGGCATACCTCAGGCTTCCAATATAAGATGTGATGGTGTTTATCATGGCTTGTATCTGAAAAAACCCGAGATCAAAATCCAGAGACTTTTCTCCCTTATGTAGGTCTCTGAACTAGATTGATCTTCGCTAAACTTACCTGTATAGGGACATAAATGACACAACATAGGCACTTTCTGCCAAAGCAGAAAGGTGAAAGAGGGAAGCACCTAGAGTCTGTCAACACTTCTGCCATCCTTCGTCACAGAAGCATCAAAAAATCATTGTTAGCAGATCCAGATGGACGTAAGAGATAAACAGCTGCCACCATTTCATGTGCCACTTGGGACTGCACAGGATCAAGGTTCTCCTCCCAGTGATTTACTCTTGGTCCTGTTCTCTCTTCATTCCCAGCTTTACAAGCAGAAGGCGTACAGGGTGCTTGTGGCGACCCCACAAGCAGTTGAGCTCAAGGTAGCATCTTCAAGGTGTTGTTAAGAAGTCATTGAGCCACAGCTATAAAGGTTACCCTATTGCAAAATGATGGCCAACCTCACAAACATACTTATTTTACTGCCAAGAACTTTTCAAAGTAAAGCTTGCACATTTTTTCACACAATTATTACAAAGAAATTAAAAACATGATGCATGAGGGCCACACAGCTTCTCTGATGCTCTGGTAATCATGTTTAGTGGAAGGTTTGTCTGCTTTCCTGAGATGGAGTCTCACTTAATGGAAGGCACAAACATCTCTATGATCACAGCTGTCTGGGATAATTACTATGACCTTCAGGAAAACAGTCCTGGTAGATAAAGTCAACAATATTTTCCACATATAGGTAAAATACATGACAGATTTCTTTTAGTCATAGTCTTGGAGAAACACAGAAGGTCAAGAAAAGTTATCCACGGTAGCTGCATGGCTATTTGGACAACTCGGGAGTCGCTGAAGAAGCACTCTTTAAAGCGTGTGGTCACTATGTCAGATATCTTCCCTTGGGAAAACACTCTTTGCTGTGCTGTTCTGGTATCTCCCTGTCTCAGAAAACAACCTTGCAGTAATTCTCAAAGGACTGGCAGGGTTCAGAGGAGGCTCTTTGAGGCAACCCCTGTTGGACAAGAAATGCTGTTTCCAGGAAAGTGGATGCTGCAGGACTTCTTCTCCATCAACAGGGAAAAAAGACCGCCAGAGCTACGTGAAGGAGAAGCAAAATAACTGTCTTCCTTGGAAAGGAAAAGGGAATGCCAGGCATGATAAACTGTCAGCTTGAGGGCAGCTGATGAAGCCACAGATCAGGAGCCAACAAAAGAAGAGAAGAAATCTGAAGAAACCACAGGACAAAGAAGAGGGGTAATAAAGGATTGGGAAAATGTGTCAGAGGCATTTCTTTCCCATCTAAGACACTTCTGATCAGTCATAAGGTAGATCAGGAGCTGGGGGCAGAGGAATCATTGCTGCCTGCTGGCTTCAGCCTGAGAGCATGGCCTCGAAAAGCCAAATCCTTTAGCTAACCGCCTCAATAAATCGAGAGCTTGGGGCCAAACCTTACATGACTCCACACTGATGGATGGCATGGAATTAAAAAGACGTTTCTACATACTGCTTGCTTCCTCACAGTACAACTGACTCATGCAACTGATTCAGGTCATTTGGCTAGCTTCTGGAAGGAGAGCTCAGGTATGTTTCACCACAGAACAGAGATGTAAAGAGAAACTCATCCAGAACTTTGCTCTGGTGACAAAGGCCATTGCAAGCAAAGCTGGGAGTGAGCTTTCTTTCTACTGCACAGAGAAGAAGATTTCTTCCATCAGACTGTGGTCTCCCTCCGTACCTCAAATTCATTCCCTCCTCCAGCACTGACTGCTCTATTATTTTGGGAATGGGAAGGGAAAGCAAAAATAATGCCTTCATTGATATTTACCTTTCACAAAAACATAAAAAGAGGTGACCACACTCCCTTTGCTTTTGCATATGTATCTGCCTATGTCTCTGACTGTTGCATTTTTGGTGTACCACTCTTTCTCACTGGAAGTCCTTTCTTTCGCCGATGGGTCCGAGTTCTGGAAATTCCAAGTCACAGGTCCATCCTCATTGCACCTCAGCCTTAATTCCTCCCCTTTATTCACAACCAGCGAAGATTCTTCATGGGGCAGTGAACCACCTGGGGAAAAAAAAAAAAAAGGCATGAAATACGATGTCTGTCAATACAACACCCTTTTTTTGTCTGCAGCAAAATTGTTATTTATAGTTGTATATGTGCAGCCAATATTTTGGGAGCTAATTCTTAAAAATACTAAGCTGCAATGGCACTGTGCAATTCTACAGACACTTTTTGGCTTGTAAGACCTTCAGCACACAGCGTAAATAACCACTGCAGATGGAAACCAGCCTTTAAAAAACCATTTGAAACTAGTTTCAGATGCACCAGTTTCTGCAATGGTTTGGCTTTTGAATGGGAACAGACCCAAGCTATTTAAAAATTAAATTCAAGAACATATGAGCCTGATTCTACATGGCAGCACTTTTAATCATTCTTTGTCATTTACTCAATATGTTGCCAAGAACTAAAGTTTCCTTGCTCAACAGTTATCTTTTTTTAACTGCTCTCTCGTGTATTCAGAAGCTCCACTCACACTCTTAGATTAGAAGTGTCCAGTTTAATGAAGGTATCAGAATGTGCTTTCCAAGCACGCTTATTTCTTTGTTTGAAGAATAAATTCATCATTTTTTACTTCCCAAAAAATTTCAAAGTATTCTTCCAGCCCAACACTACCAACCTCCTAGTCTCCAAAGCTGCTCTAAATGACCACTTAGAGTCTCTTTCACCAAACATGCCGTAACACAACTTTTAAAACACCATCAGAAAATAAAGCTGTGTAAAATTAGCAGCCTCGACTCACAATTCCCATCTATTCCCCAACTTACACTGCATACTTGGGAGAAAGAAGCACATTTGGGCTTCTCTGGCTCCCCTATGATAGGTCAAGCAGGGGGTTGCTGAGTTAGCATCCCCCTGGTGCAAAAGTCTTAGTGAACCTATGAAATAGCCAAAACCACAGATAAATTCTTACTACTATGGACCTCCTCGAACATCAGAAGAATGTAAGCAAATATTGAGGTGGTCTTGCAGGAACAAACCCTCCCCCTTTCAGAGTAGCTCTTTAGTCCTACAAGTAATCCTTAGCTTACAATAACCCTGCTGTTAGCTGATGTCCTTCTCATGTGGAGCTGGACGGGATTGTACAACATCCATATGTAGTGGCAGAGTCGTGCCACTGAAAATACTACTTGCATTCAAAAACACGCTCTGCGGCTCCTTTCGGAGCCTGAGTTTCCCTGCCCACGCAGATAACAACAGACGCCCAAGCAAAACAATCGGATAATTGGTTGGGATGAGATTATATACTCCAGACTTAATTCACTCATCTCACAGCTTTAGTTGCTCTTAAGGCATACACGGGATTAAGAGCAGGTCAGGTAACTGCTCCTCTTCCTGACAAATCCATCCCAGCACAGGAAGCAAAGGACGGTCAGACCACCTGCAGAGTCTGATTACTTGCTTTGTGGCCTGGGTTTT